>JABAKA010000211.1:0-12908 GCA_018857285.1 Termitomyces sp. Mi166#008
GCCGGGGAAGCTACAACACCGTCTACAGACTGGAATTCAGCGATGGCACCCGATTAGCTGCTAGCGTGTCCAATCTTCGTGAAGAAGACTTTGATCCTAAGGCAAAGCACTCCAAGATCGAAACCATGAAGTTCGTGCGTGAATCTGGGCTCTATTCAGACATTCCCGTTCCGGAGGTTTTTGCTTGGGATACCACCTTCACCAATCCCACATGTGCGCCCTATGTTCTAATGGAACTCATCTCTGGACGAGCGTTGGCGGATGACCTGAATGACCTCTCTCAACCACAACAGATTTCCTATATTAAATTGCTCACAAGATTACAGGCATCGCTCTCTAAGCCCGTTCCATTCGATCAAATAGGAAGCATCACAGGTGGTAATGGACAACATGTTGTGGGCCCGCTCATGACATTGACACAAAGCTGTTTGGGCGGTCCGTACAAGTCCATAGGGGATCTATGGCGAGCTCAGGTAGAAGAACAGATGGTCCACGCCCTTGAAAAGTGGTGCAGCGCTGAAACGGACTTTCTTACTCCGAAATCCCAGCCGCAATGCACTCCACAGATGTTTGCTGAACTTTTCCAGCTTTTGTCCTCGCTTATCCCCCACTTCCAACCACCAAAGTCTTACTCGCCCCTAGTCCTGCACCATCCTGATCTTGCGCTCCGAAATATCCTCTTTGACAAATCGTTGATCTCTTCGGGCGATTTGAAAACAGTAGCTTTGATTGACTGGGGTGGCGCACAGATCCTTCCCCTCATGTTCACCGCCAAATACCCAGATGATCTCCGGACTACTGGTGAATATCCTTTTGAGAAGTCTGGATGGGACGAAAACAAAGACTGGGACACCGTACCCTGTGACTGGACCTCCACTGGAGATCCTTCTCAGTGGCCCAGAGCCTTCACTCTAGGGCACAAACTTCTAGATTTCTCCCCATTGCTGCGTGCAAGCATAAGCAAGTTTTACCTTCGTGCGTACTTCAGCACGTGTTATGCGGAGCAGTTGCATGCACTGTATGGAGATGCGAATTTGGCGTGCGTGACCCTGTTCAGGGACGCGATGTATTATATGAAGTTTCATGAGATGCTATGTGGCTCTTGGAAGACTTGGGTTTGGCACAAGAATTGGATTCGGGAGACATATTGGAGATTGCGCATGGCAGGACATGGGGTGAAGGGATCGGAAGAGGTGATCATCAGGCCCAACATATATCGCGAGTCTGCGGAGTTGCCAGTATGCGACCTAGGTATCGCTGGCAAATACCCAGTGATTATAGAATATGAACTTGACCCAAGCACGCTGAAGCTGGTGCCCAAGGAAAGTGTCTTCTCATAGTAGTTGATGATAGATAGCATGCCTGTTTTAGATTCACGTTGTTCGTTGTAAACGTGATCGGGATATGTTGGTTTCTGTAATTCCTGCTACTTTAGTAGTGGGTTTGGTAGACCGAACAAATTTTGCCTATTGGCTCAGGTCTTACCGGTTGATCATGTGCTTCTTGGATCTTAGATTCTATTTAAGTCAGCATATTTGTGAGTCTTGCCTGTATTTCCCTCTTTTTCATCTCTCTGTGTTCTCATGTCAGTTTATACTACCTTTCCCAAGTCAGGTAATGCACTCCCATGTGGGTTTTTTATGATTCTTGCAATTCTGTTCAGTTTTCTGGGTATCAGGTGACCATAGTAGTCATGCAGATCTGCTACCTATGTCTATGCACATGATGGTGCAGGACCTGTTTGTCATGTCGCAGTTTCAGCTCTACATCCTTCATTATGTTGTTGCCAAGATTCAGATTGTCTGATATGTAGTTCTGGCTCATTGCTATCATCGTTGTTTGCTTCCTCCATCACCAAGATTCTGGCACTTGTAAATTGAAATATGGTCTGCTGTAGTTCAGGATTATAGGAGATAATAGCAGAGAGCAGAGCATTTCTGGGCATGTTTAGACATAGAAAAGGAGGAAGCAGCTGTATAAGGTGTATGAAACCATACATTCTGTCTACTCAATCTTCATCAATTTAATTGTCACTATTGTCTGAATCTGAGTTGCCAGGCTGGCACAGACAGCAGAACAAGCCATCTGGACCATGGAAAACTCCTTTGACATGAACCAATTCAAAGTGAAACATCAAGATGGCTACTATTCATCAATTGATACTTGCCAATGGCTGCATATCAGAGTTTGATAGCATACATTTGATGTAGTGTGCATTGACTTTCACAATGAGGTTTCAGATGCCAATGAGGTAAATCCTAATTGTCTATAATGCTCTAAATAGTCCATACAGCTCTAGCTTTGGTTGGCTGTAGTGAAATTCTTGACCAAATCTGTTATATTGTCAGCTTTTACAATTTTCTTTTGTGACTTAGCATAGAAAATAGCCAATGGTGATGTATGATGTGTTAACAGCAAGAATAATAGGATTGGGAGATGTGTAATCCAGAATAATAGGATCAGGAGACATGTAATCCAGTGAAATCAAAGGTTCAGCTTCTTTTAGCACTTGTACTAGGTCTTTTTGGGTTGCTATCTGCAATTCTTCAAATTCAAAGGGAACATCTTTGTGCATTAGTTTTTGTATATGATGGGCTCTGTGCACAAAATTCTTGATGAAGATGTGTAGAACACCAAGAGTGTCCAGAAACATGCAGACTTTACTAATGTTGTTGCAAATGCTTCAGCGCTCAAGAAGCACTAGGCAGTCATTGTCAGGAATATGACCATTGGAAGTGCATTTATGACTTAGAATTTTGAACCTTTCTGCACAGAGGACTAGTCTATGACCTGAGAAGGTTCCACTGAAATATTGTGGCAGGAATTCTATTAACTAGTTTTCAATCTTTTGGGCCTTTGATGCCCGTGTTGTCAATGAATGATAGCACATGAAGGGGTATTTCAGGTTTTAGGATGAAGATGACATTGTCATAGAAGATTGGCACTGAATTACACCAGCCCATTGGCAAGGTTACTAGGTGCAGGGCTTCATAGGTCTGGAAGGTTGTTAAATCATGAGGTGAGATGGATTAAGTGTTCATCATAGCCAACATAGAGATCCAAGGTGGCACCACAGATTCTGCCTGCAAATAATTTGGCAACATGACCTGGGAAGGGCAGCACTCCTGAATAGTGTATGATGACTTTGTTTAGCAGTTCTAGGTTATAAACAATATGTAGCTTTCCATTTTTCTTTAGAATGTTAGAATTCAAGCACACCTAACATGGTGTAAGTAGAAAGTCCTCAGCACAATATAATTGAGTGGCAAGTTACCATACCTAATGCAGTGTAAGTAGAAAGTCTAGTTAAGGTACAGTATCAATAACACAGTGGAATGGCATAATGTCATGGATAGACTCACCCTCAGCACAATATAATTGAGTGAGGGTGCAGTATGGGGGGGGGGCATTGGTATATGTATGACAAGAAGATTGGAGGTGTGATTGGAGGAGACAATAAATGCCAGAAGTGAGATCGAGGGTTGATGGTGTTGTTATTATGGGTGTGCTAGAGTCGACAGTGTTGTTATTATGGGCATGCTAGGGTTGACGGTGTCATTATTATGGGCATGCTAATATAGAACACAGAACCATCATAACTGATACAAGGAGCTTGAAGGTTTATAAATGCCTGCATTTATCTTGTTGTGAATGATATCACAAATTTTGGTTCAAGTGCTGGAGGAATTGGTCAGTTATGTTCTTGCCAGAGAATATGCAGGATTGTGAAAGATAATTGTTGGGAAATACTCAAGTTTGAAATAGCCTTCTTCTTCCACTTCCCAAGCTAGCACCTGGTTTTGCTTTGCAACCAAATCTACTAAAATGTTCAGCTCATCAGCATGAAGAAAACCTGTGTTATGTTCTTTGAGGAATTAGTTTTCTCTCTCCTCTAGAAAGCATCCTGTCAGGGTGAAGGAATGGGGGTTGGAATCCAGTGTTGGCATGTCAGCTAGTGGATCTCCTTTTATATTTCTTTCTATGCAAAAGTCTTCATGTACTGTGCCAGCCACAGGTTTTACTTTCAAGGTGACTGATTTATACTTTTTCTTTGTCTGTACTCCCTTACACTTAGGTGCATCAGCTTTGAAGCTGTCAGCTTTTGGTGCTACACTGGGGTCATCAGGAGTAAGTATAGTATGTGTGTATGTAATACCATCTATATCATTGTAGAAAGATGCTTGGTGGCTGTCACCAAAAAATATGTTCAAGAACTAGGGATTCAGTAACTAAAAGAATGTTCTTGTTTTTGGTATTTCTTCTACATAAGAATTGAATGTTTCAGATGCTGTGAGATATAGATATGCAAGTGTAGGGTTGTCTGCACTTGGTGCCAAGGTAGGTAATTTGCTATCTACAGGATTATTGCTCACAAACATGGTTTCATCAAGAAATGTATTGTCTACTACTAAAATGTTCTGTGTTTGGGGGTCATATTCTAGAGTAAGGGCTACACTGTCTGCTTCCTCTTCCTCCTCCATGCTATCTGTGAGCATGAAAGGGGCATCCTGGTCAGAAAGCAAGTGGGTTTGGGCAGCTTTCTTTTGTGGTGTCCTCACTCAAATGTGGTAATCATACAGCTGTTGCCACTATTTGAGTCAGTGATTGTGATTATATTGTTTCACTTGCCAACAGTGTCCTGATGATGCTGCATATGAGGACATTAAAAGGTTTCTTGAAGAGTATGTTATAGGTGAGTTGGCTGATAATATGTATTTGAAGGTATAAAGTAAGGCTGGCTATTGTGCACAAAACATTCTGCATCAGGCCTCACAACTGATTGACTGTGCCATTGGCACTTTGCATGTTTAAAACAATGGTGGAGTCATAAACCAGCCCCAACTGGTGTGTGATTTCTTCCAACATTGAAACTATCTGGGATCCACTATCCACTATGCATTCTACCTCCTCTTTTCTGTTGATAACTGCCATGGCCTTAAGGGAATTTGTGTCCTTAGCGACACACAGACTGGTGCAGTGTTTCAAAAGCCAATGATTATAGAATGCCTCCACTGGATCAACCATGCCAAAAATGCCTGTTGGCTCCATGACACTGGCATTATGGAGTATTAGCATTTGAGTGGAATTTGTAAGTGCTCAGAGATGATTTTTTCAGATATAGTAGCATATCATCAGTGCTGTCATCTGAAATTTTGAAAATGGTCACTATGTTGGCATTAGTAACTTGTTCGGGAATTACCATTTCTCAGAAGTGATTCCTCAGTGGCTGGGAAATGGCAAGAGCCTCTCTATGGTCATGGTAATGTTATGATCTCAGATGATGTTAAACACCTTAATTGTCCACTTCTGTTCTTTCATGGCTGCTGGCGCCAGCATTTTATAGGTGCCTTCTTGACACTTGTTGAGAGTGGTGGAATTCTTTGGTGTGGGTTCAAAAATTCAGATTTTGAGGATTCCTGAATAAGAATGGATAGATGGAAGGAGTTCCTCAGGGACTTCCTCTACTGTAGGCTTCATCAGCTTCTTTTCTTTATTTTTGGTCAGCTGTACCTTGTTGGTGTTCTTAGTAGGTTCTGTTTGGCAGCTAGGACTGGCCTTAGCATTAGTGCTAGGCAATGGTTGGGGAGTGGTGGCAGGACAGTAGTCGGCTAAGGATTGTTTTGGTGGCAGTACTTGAACCCTGTTGGCAACTTGACACTTGTTGCCATGACAGAGCATCTGCAGCTTTAGCAACTTCTACTGATGATATTCTATTCTTTTATCAGTGGTAAGAATGTATTGTTCTACTTTGGCTCCTGTATTATTTTGTAGACTAGGATAGCTGCCACAGGTGCTTGTGCCTGCACTTGCATATTGTTCATTGCTTGTTGCTGCTGAGTGTCTGGTGCTGCATTGGCAGACAGGTTCCTGGTTGCCCAGTTACTAGGGTTTAGACAATGCCATTCATTCAGCCTATCCTTGTAGTACAATTTTTTGGAAAATTAAGAAATATAGCTGCCAGACAGGAGGACCACTTTATTATCATTGTTTTTCCTGCATTTTCCTGCATGAAAATAGGCTTCCAGATCTAAGCATCTCCCACAAACCATCATGTGTCCTGTCTGCCCACAGAAGTGGCAAACATCCCTTGGCATCTGAGGTTGGTTGTTGTTAGCACTAGGATTCTTTGCAGCAACCCACTGTCAGATTCAGAAGTGTTGGTATATCTGTTGTTGACTGGCACTATGGGAGGTTGTGGTGGGTAGAGTGAGAAGAATTCCTCCTTGGTGACCTGCAGAAGGGACAGATGCCATTGCCATGGTGTTGCCTCTTAAGTACCAGTCTCCTGTGCTAAACATGTCTTCTATGTTGTATGGGTTGTCAGGATGGTGAAGTGAAAGGAGGATTTCTAAGTGCTGTGCTATTTTTATCTATGTCATGACCCATCATTTTTGCCTCATCATTCTGCATGACTTCCCTGCCATGTGCCTTGCCCACCATGACTGACATGTCCTGATGTGCCTTATGCATCAGCCACTCCTTATGCATCAGCCACTCACATCACCAACCTGATCTGCATCTCTGATTGCATCTTCAATGCTACTTTTAGAATGATATTCCTGAAACATGCCATGATGGCTCACTGCAGCTTGCCCTCACATCTGACTACCTGCAAACTGACTATACAGTTCTGTGCCATGTGTCTCAGTGCCTCCCTTGACCCCCACTAACATTGTTCTAGTGTTCTGTTCTGCCATAGTACTTAAACCCTTGTACCATAGTAGTAGTCCTTAGTGTTGATTTTTGCTCACTACTGGCCAACAGCTCAAACTGGGTACTTGCTGGGGCCTTTGATCAGTTGAGGTCTCAGCATTGACTGGTGCTCTCTGGCACCTTTCCCTCTACAAGGTTTGGATCTCTGAACCTATACTGGAGTGCTGTCTGAGGCTCAAAACCAGGTGTAGACTGCTCCAGCACTTGTCAGCACTGCTCCGCCCATGGCAGGACCAGTGTACTCCAGTGAATGGGACAGCCTTCAGCCCTCTACCACCTCTGTTATCCACCAGCCTCATCATCAGGTTCCAGTGGCAGCACCGGCTGTTCACACCCCTCTAACCCCTTTGAGACAAGGAAATGCATCTTGGGGTGATGGTGACTCCTTGATCCAGTGTGTGGGATGATGGGCAGAATATTCTTGGCAACATGACACAATTCTAAAGGAGCTCTGTCTCTTATGAGAAGCGTTCTCCCTAAGGACCCAGGGGTTCTTGCCTGTAATCCTCTAAATAATCCATACAGTTCTAACTTTGGTTGACTGTAACAGGATTCTCTGTTGTTTAGCATTATGGACCCAAATTGGTTATACTGTCAGCTTTTTTGATTTTCATTTGTGACTTGGCATAGAAAGTAGCCAATTGCAATGTACAAAGTGTCAACAGCAAGAACAATTGGGATTGGAAAACATGTAATCCAGTGGAACTAGAGGTTCTGCCTCTTTTAGTGCTTGTACTAGGTCTTTTTGGGCAGCTATCTGCAATTCCTCAAATTCAAAGAGAATATCTTTGCATGTGAGTTTTTGTATATGGTGAGCTCTGTGTGCAAAATTCTAGATAAGAATGTGTAGAACACCAAGAGTACTCAGAAATGCATGGACTTCATTAATGTTATTGCAGATGCCCCAGTGCTCAAGAAGTGCTAGTTAGTCATTGTCAGGAATGTGACCATTGGAAGTGCATATATGACCTAAAATTTTAAACCTTTCTGCACAGAGAACAAGTTTATGACCTGAAAAGGTTCCACCAGAGTATCTCATGCATTGCAGGACTTGATTTAAGACCTGGAAGAATTCCCATAGTGCTAGCCTTATGTTTGGATTTTTGGGAGGGTGGCAGGAACTCTGTTAATCAGTTTCCAATCTTTTGGGTGCTTAACACCCACATCATTTATGAATGACAAGACATGAAGTGGTATTTCAGATTTTAAGATGAAGACAGCATTGTCATGAAAGATTGGTATTGAATTGCACCAGCTCATTGGCAAGGTGACTAGGCATAGGGCTTTATAGGGAGTTTGGAAGGTTGTTAAATTGTGGGAGGAGGGATGGATTAAGCATTTGTCATAATCAACATAGAGATCTAAGGTGGTGCCACAGATTCTGCCTGCAAATGATTTGGCAACATGATCTGGAAATGGTGGCACTGCTGAATGGCATATGGTGACTTTGTTTAGTGGCTCTAAGCTATGAACAATACATAGCTTTTTGTTTTTCTTTAGAACACAAAACCATCATGACCAATACAAGGAATTTGAAGGTTTATAAATGCCTGCATTTATCTTGTCACAAATGATTTCACAGATTTCAGGTTCAAGCATAGGTGGAATTGGTCAGTTATGTTCTTGCCAGGGGATATGCAGAATTGTTGGGAAGATAATTGGTGGGAAATACTCAGGTTTGAAATAGCCTTTTTCTTCTACTTCCAAGGCTAGTGCTTGGTTTTGCTTGGTGACCAAATCTACTAAAATGTTCAGCTCATCAGCATGAAGGAAACCTGTATCATGTTCTTTGAGAAATTGGTTTTTTCTCTCCTCTGTAAAGCATCCTGTCAGAGTGAAGGGAGGGGGGTTGGGAGGCAGTATCAGCTGGTCAGCTGGTGGACCTCCTTTTATATTCCTTTCTACCCAAAAATCTTCTGGTACTGTGCCAGCTACAGGTTTTATTTGTAAGGTGACCAGTTTATACTTTTTCTTCATCAGTACTCCCTTGTGTTTAGGTGTCAGCTTTGGAATTGTCAGCTGTTAGTTTTGTGCTAGAGCTGTCAGGAGTAAGTATAGTATGAGTGTACATAGTACTGTCTATATCATTGTGGAAAGATGATCAGCACTGTCACCAAGGAATTTGTCCAAGAACTAGGGATTCAGTGACTAATAGAATGTCCTTGTTTTTAGTATTTTCTTGTTTGTAGGAATTAAATTTTTCAGAAGCTGTGAGATATAGATATGCTGGTGCTTACATCTTCTGCAAACTTGATGGTGCAGTACTGCACAGGCCTGTAGCTGCCTTCAGACTGTTACCATACTTTTCACAAGAATATATCCAAATACCTGACAGTTTTCTTAATATCAATACTAGTTGCCTATGAGAGTTGGAGGAAACAGAGCTCCTAGACAATGAAGATCTTGCCAAAAAGAAAGCTGACTGAAAATAATAAAAGAATAAAAAAGTTAAAAAGAATAAAATCAAAAATAGTAAAAACACAAAAGGCTTTCTTGCTGACAGCACCAACACCATCAGCACCTACATTCTATTTTTGCCTAGTGTACAAGTTCTTGCTGAAGCTGCAGCATTCCCATATTGCACAGCCTTAAAAACTTAGCACTTACATTCTATTTTTGCAGTGTACAGATTCTTGCAGCCACAGCATTTCTATGTTGCACAGCCTTAGAAACTTAGCACCATGATGACTTACTAAGTGCTAAATCTTTTAAGGCTAATTCTTGATATTTGGTCTAGCCAACAGCAGCAGTAACCTTACAAACTTACAAAGTTCAATCAATAAAAAAGCACCAAGAAAAAGTAACATTTTAGTTTACATTGCTAGTTTACAGTATATGCAAAGTCCAAAGTTCCAAAAATATATAAAGTCCAAGATGATATGTAGAGAAGTAGGCAATTAATGGGGGTCCACCAATAATGAGGAGATCTTCTGTATCAGAAAACTTCCCAAGCTCAATGTTGTTTGCCTTGTGCCAGTCTAATACTAAGTCACAGTTGTGAAGGTATAGCGCCAAGGTGTTGTGCTGGCACATAACCAGCATCAACTCCTGGCATGACAACTTGAAACACTCTGACATCCTCTAGCATTCCTGTTACCTCTTCATATTAATGGCATGCTCAGTTGCGCCAATGGTCAATACTTGAACAATTTTGATGAAATTGGATAGAGACTTGTAGTCCTATCACAAGAAGAGGAGGTGAGCACCTGTGCAAACTAAATTAGACAGAGGCTTTTTCTTTGTGGCCTAGCTAACTAAAAAACAAAGTTTTTTTTTTTTTTAAAAAAAAAAAGGCAAATAAGCTAGTAAAAGACTCACTAGCACCGGCTCTATGCATCTTCACCACCATCATTCTCACCTTCACCATCTTCATTGTCTTTGTTGCTAGTGTCATTGTCACTTCTGAGAGTTTTTTGCATCTCACCAACAACTCTACTTGCAGGAACTTCTGTCACCTGGTTAATAATTAGCATGCCACTCTCTTTTGTACCTGCCAACTTAAAATGCCTTATCATAAAGGGATCCTTGGCAACAGAAGCTCCCTTTTTGGCAGGCTTAGCAGTCAATGCGGCAGGCACAGGAGCAAGAACCACAACTTTAGACATGGAGACAGGAGGCACTGACATGGGAACAGAAGTCAATGTTCATGAAGGAGTAGCCAATGAACCAGCAATTAGTGCTTTGGGACCAACTGGCATTTTGTGAATGACTGGTGCCTTGCATACAGATTTTGAAGCACCAGAAACAAGTACCACTGGTTTTGAAATTGGACATGAAGGCCTAGCCACAGGTGCCTTTGGCACTATTATTGCCTACAGCTCATCTACTCCCTTCCCTTTCTGTGCACCAGTTGGCTCCTCAACATGTTTATGCTTAATTTTTTTGATAACATGAACTCTCTCTTTCTTCTTGTTGCTATTGCTTTCCATCATTTCCTTCAACTTAAACACTCTCTTGGCACCTGTCCTCTTCATATCTGCCACCAGAGCCTTCAACTTTTCCTTACTCTTATAGCCCTCCACAACAAAAGACTTCAATGGCCTGCCTTGATGCTCAAGAAAAGCCTTAGCTGCCCACACCATCTTAATGTGCTTTGCCAGTAATAGCACCTCTATGGGAGAGCACTTCTTCTGTGCCCTAACGTTGATGCCATTCCAAAGACACCCCTTTAATTTATGATAGCAGTGTCAGCATGGCATTCTTTTCCAGCATAAGCACCCATGTAGCTGGTGCCATCAACATTAAGACACCCTTCCTCCTACTAGAAATCTTTGTGCCCCAAGGCAAGCTTACATCTGCCTTATAATATTCTGATGGCAGTGGCAACAATGTTGCCAATTGCTTGTCATCAAACTGAAAATGATTGAGCATCTAGCACAGAAAAACAGTGAAAAAAAAAAAAAAAAAACCTGTGGTCAGGGCTATAAAATTTTCCAACTCTTTCCACAACCTTTGTGTTGTTTTATCCTCATCATCATTGTCTTCCTCTGTTGCCTTTGCCTCTCCTTTGCCCTGCATAGGAGGGCTGGATGGCTCCTCAGCCACCATATAAGAAACAGAAGGCACATGTCTTGAAGACAAGGCCACAGACACAAGCATTGGCACAAGGACCACAGAAGCTTTTAGCACCACTGCAGGCACAGTCAGCTCCAGCTCAACCACCATATTATTAAAGTGCATTAGTTTTATTTACTTAATGGTACATATTGAATGCTCCCACAACACCTGCTGACCATTGGCAAGGAGCTGCTGCTAAAGACAAGGAAAATGAAACTCACCACCATCTTCCTGAAGTCAGCACACTATGCTGTCTGTTTATTCAAACCCCACAAATCAATACATGCTTGGCACATATCAGCTTTGCACCTTCATTCCACAGAATCTATGCTGAACACATGTCAGTTGTCTAGCAACCCTTCCAAAAGTTCAAATGCAGTCTCATGAAGTGATGCAATTGTTGCCAATCCTTGCACCTTGTGAAAAACATCATTGGCTGCAATAACAAAATCCTAGGCAGCTAGTTCACATTCTAAGAGACTGGTACCAACAGAAACTTTAAGGAGCAAAATCTTAGTAAACATCTACAATTGCCAGACATCAAGTAGCTAGAAGCATGATAATCAAAAAGAGAGGATCAGGCATACCTTAATTGATCTAGATGAAGTTAGAAGGTTGAGTTGTCACAGGTGTTTAGCAGGAAAAAAATCTGGAGGCAAAGGCCACAAATATAGGTGCTTATATAGGTGATAATTTTTAAAGTTGGAGTTCACTGCTAATTTGCAAAAGAGAAACAGTGCCACATATGCAGATCAGAAAATCAAGAATTTCAGAAGCCTGATCATTGACTGGAGACAGTCAGAATTCAAAAAAGGGGGTAGGATGATAGGCCTCAAAATGTTCTGATTACCTATAGTTTATATTTCTGAATTTTTCTTGATTTTTGTGATGCAACAGGTCACATAACTTACTATGTAACAGCATGTGACTGATAGAAACCAAAAACCAGAATCCATCAATTAGCCATACATTTTACTCAGCATATAGTCACTTAGTACATTCTTCTTCTTGAAAAAGAAATAGTACAGAGAAAAACTGTTCAAAAACTTACTATGACTTCATAGGCTCCACTTGGGCTGCATCAGCATTCCCATGTCACCATTAACAGTAGGAATTATTGTACATATTTGGAATAGTAGATTGTAGCTGGTGGCTACAGAGAGAACTATCTTGCATATATCATGCAGTAGCTGAATCAGACCGCAATATCGGTATTGACTAGATACGTTGTGAATACAAGAAGTTATCTTATGTAATACAATATGGGGATGTACATAATGTCACCCTGTGTGACAACTACCTAATAGGTTATTATAATGTAACGATCCGGTTACATACCCCCCTTTAAGACCAATGAATCAGTTTAACATATAGAATGGAAATGAGGTATGGGGTACACCTCACTCTAAGTACAAAAGTGGCTGGCAGGCCAATGATCTCAATGTGTTAACTTGACATCTTGAAGCACATGTCAATCAGGATACAGGTGCGACGGTGCGCACATATAAGATGGATAATAAAATGGTGTCAACGCCATTCAAGTAATATATATACAATTTGGTCCATTTGGACCACCAAGAGTACTGTACAAGATTAATCTAGAAATCTAGAGTCATCATGCATTAGTAGCTTGATTC
>JABAKA010000212.1:0-12837 GCA_018857285.1 Termitomyces sp. Mi166#008
TTAGACAACAACGCTCTATGCATCTTATTACACAATCGCATTCTGCTGGACTGGGTCGATCATGCCTATACCTATGGCGTGGTCTACCTGGAACAGCAGTTCCACAGCCCAACGATGTCCTTGGACATCTTTAGAGAAGTTGACAATGAGCGCATCAAGCACCTGTCTTATTATGGTACTCCTCCCGCCATCCCACACTGGGATGGATGGAGAGAAATAACAGAGGACAATTATTATTGTCTTAAGCATGATGAAGAGCGCTTAATGCCAGATCCTCCTGAGGCTAAAGGCCTCTATTACTATATTGGTATGGACCCCAACCAGGTCCACCTCTGGAAATGCACAGCAGCTCACAGTAAGCTGCCCTCGGTACCCACTGTGACTAACATTGCACTAACAGAGTTATCGATAGTAGATGCCAAAGTTGTGTTAGGGCCTTCGACCCTGCTGAGAACAGAATCGGCGCCACACAAGTCTGTGACTAACATCGCAATCAACGATGTGGCCATGACGATGGAATTGGGAGCAGTGCCAGATGGAAATGTGGGGTCGTGAACCCTAGTTGCCTGTAAGTAACCACGAGTTATTTTGACTTGAATCAAGCTACTAATGCATGATGACTCTATATTTCTAGATTAATCTTGTACAGTACTCTTGGCAGTCCTCACAGACCAAATTGTATATATCCTGCTTGAATGGCATTGACGCCAGTTTTTAATCCACTTTATGTGTGTGCACCGTTGCACCTGTAGCCTGACCAACATGTGCTTCAAGACATCCAGCTAACACATTAAGATCATTGGCCTGCCAGCCACTTTTGTATTCAGATTGAGGTGTACCGACTCAACATGGGTGTGATATGAATTATTGCCTATGACAGTGCATGATCATGCCTCATCTCTGCTTTATATGTTAGACCGACTCATTGGTCTTAAAGGGGGGTATGTAACCGGATTGTTACATTATAACAACCTTATTTGTTAATCATCACACATGCGACACTATTTACATCAATATCGTATTACATCTTGTATTTCACAACGTATCTAGTCAATACCAATATTGTGGTCTGATTCAGCTACTGCGTGATTTATGCAAGATTGTTCTCTCTGTAGCCAACGGCTACATGTTCCAAGGAGTCTATTGCAAGAGTCTGGGAGAAAAATAGTGATTTTTGTGGGAGCAGATACCATTTCAAAATTTTAGGTCATGAGATGTCTATTTTGAGTGCAATACACTGTATGCTGCTTGTGTTGAATTATCACATGTAGAGCATGGCAATGACAATGGAACATGAGAATTGGAAAAAAACAAGAGAGAGGCATGGTGTGCATGTGAATGCAAGGTGATCAAGGAGGTTCATGATAGTTGTTGTAGTAGTATCCATCATGTCCATAAACAAGGGAATCATTCCAAGGGTTCAGGGGCGACTTAATAAGAAGCAAAACAAGCTATCTATGAACAAAAAAGAATGAAGCTGAAATGTCTGGAGACACTCACCTCCTGCTCTGTGTGCATTTGACTATAGCTTCCCTAATCCAGGCAGGTAAACCGCTTTGAATGATCCTGTCTCTGGAATGATCCTTACATCTTTTGCCTTTGATCCAAGTTCTAACAGGGCCTGTGTTGTTGTCAACACATGTGCTCAACTGGACACTGGTAGGTTGATAGGGGAAGAAACTGAAGCGGAGTATTTGGTGATGGCTGAAGGGGCACAAGCCTGATCATTGCATGTTACTAGCAGACACTGGGTTGAAGAGGCAAGCACAAGATGCATCAGATCTGATGTGGGGACTTGGCAAGGTGCACCTGGTAGACATGGCACATGGCAATGTAGAAGGATAGGTTCTTGGACATCTACAAACTTGGACTGATATTGGGAGACCATGGACATGTTGGACTTCTCTGAGATCATGAATCTGAAATTTGCAGGTGGTGAGATTTGCTAAAACACGTTGTGATATAAAAGGGGATATAGAGGATGCTTTGCAACCATGACAGGAAGAGAATAGCAGTGGTTTAATAAGGGGTTGAAGCATACCTCATAGTTGATTTTAAGACAAGACATCACCTAAAAACAAACAAATCAGTTCCAGTTCCACCACTCTGCAATGATTTTGGTTGGCAATGCTGGGACCTGCTCTTGGACCTCTCATGGTCATCAAATCAATTGTAGACTTGCATAGTCCTTTGACAAAACTGCATATTCATAAGTATATGGCATGTATACAATAACCATCCTCGAGGAGGGGATCAAGGAGATTCATTCCTGACGTTCTCAGAGGATGGGCTGATGGATCTTGAATGGATCAACAAGATTTGATTGTTCTCTTGCTACTCATCTCCCACCCTTAAAGTGTAATTGTTTTGTCAATTGTGAGCTTGAGAAAATGGTGACCCTGATGCTATTCTTGTATGTTGGACATTTTCATTCATGGGGAGTTAAGTCTAGAGCCCTTGAGGCATTGAATAACAAGGAATTCTTGTTTCCTGCAGATCTATAGTCTAGATGCACCCAGGTAGAAATAGCAATTTGATTGAGATGAAGATATAAAAGGAGAGATGCCATGCCTAACATCTCATGTTTTAGTATGCAGTTCATTGTCCTAATGAACTTTCTCTGCTCTCTCACACTAGAGTCAAAGCCAATGAGCAGTGCATATTATGAAGACAAGGACAAGTTCACTATCAATCTGTATCATGACCTGAAAATGCAAAAAGCAGAGGTACCAGAGGGCAAACTGCACTGATAAGCCTGAGTATTATGCTGGACCTTATGCTGCCAATGCAGATCAGAATGAAAAGGCAATTTAGGACAAGCTGGATCTGGTATGGACAGATAGGTTTGTGAGGCACAAGAAAGCCATACATAGAACAGTCCAATAGACCTACAAGCTTCATCACATCGTCAGCAGAAGTGGCATTTATTAAACCATATTAGCTATAGCTCTACATAATGTGGATACACAGGAGTGATACATTTGTGCAAAAATATGTTTTCTGCCTTACCTAGCTGTTATATAAGAAAGTGTGTGGTTGCAGTGGAAACAAGCAACTTCAATTCAGGTAAGATCAACAACAACTTGAATGAGCACCAATTGCAAAATTTGTGATAACATAATTTATTCTGTGCATATTTCTGAGCCATAAGGACAGCCCCTTCCTACTTATAATGGATTAATTGATGCAGAAAAAAAAGATGTTCCAGATGCAGTAGGCCTGGCTCATGCCACAGGTTATCTTTATAGCTGGCTATTCCCTGAACACCCTGACGTCACCAAAGTGGTAGAGAAAGTATGAAGATCCTACTTTGGATTCCCCCCATCCATGACTTGGGGTTACAAATTGAAAACTATTTTATGGGGGATTGACAGATGATCTAAGTATTGAAAAGTAATTGTATGGCTAAGGCACAAAACCTGCATCACAAAAAACCATCTGCAGACTGGAGTTTTAAAGTTCAAGTTATCACAGCATGTGGATGTGATATCATGTGTTTGACAGAATCCTCTGTCATGAGCTGCACAGCTTCTCAATGATCAAGATGTCCTTATTCAAGTAATTGCAATTGGAAGCGAGGGTCAAGAACATGTCAAAATTCTTCATACGGTTGCAACTGGAGTTCATGCGCTGTTCAGCAATAATCATGTTCTTCCCATGATCAACAAGGTCCAGTTTGATGATATCATTTTTGGTGTCTTTCCCCTGGAGACTTGTTCAACATTTGTAATTTCCTCTAAAGGTTCTTGACACTATGCATTTCTCAAAGTTGCTCATTGGATGAGTATATGCCCTGGATACATGTACTTCCATCTTTCAGTCAGCCATAAGATTTCATGGGTTTCTCTGATTCCTCCATAGACAGGCACCTGTACCTATAGTAGATACATCCTGCCTCCAAGTTTTGAAAGTATTGGATATCATCTGGGTGTGCTGTTGCATGCCAATGGTTAGTATCACCTCATCACACACTGGATACAAAAGTAGAAAGTTTTATTTATTTTTGGATATGTGCACCTGCAAATTCTTTCACTTGTTACAATGCACTAAAAGTCTAAGGAACATGACAAGAATTGAGTAAGATTTGGCCTACTGAAGATTAGACCTAAAACTATAAGTGGAATAAATGTTTGGTCTCAGTCATAGGTCAAAGCTTCTTCAACTCATCCCAGGACATGGCATTGACACCACTTCCAATTAATTATCAAGGATTGACATTATTGCTTTTTGTGTGTGGGGAATCCTGGACTCCTGATGGACTAAGTCAATTGCTGTGAGTCAAAAGAAAGCAACTAAAAATGAGGAGTGCTTCATTAGACAGATAAAGTGTAGCGAGTAGAAACATTGCTGGGTGACATGACCCAAAAGAGATGCTTGAGAACTGACAGAGGATCTGATGCTCAACATTGACAGTCACAAGAGCATGCAAGAACCAGACAAGACCAGACAAGAAACTAACAAGATGTTAGGAAATACACAGGACAATGATAGAGTAAGTATGAAAATTCACAAGATGATAGGTGTGGAGCAAAGGGAATGTAATCACTCTTACTAGCCTGAGAGCTCTCATTGTAAGTACAAAGAAAAAGAATGATGTACTGGCAAAAACTTCAAGTAATCCTCAAAAAGTGACTTTGGCTCAGGACTCAGTCCATCTCATTGCATGGCTGTAATGACCACCTGCTTATCACATCTCATGCCAGCCCATTTTAATGAGGCATCCTCTGTCATAATGGATGGAGTTGTGTAATTTATGTCAACTTCCTATGGCATCTTCACAGCTTTCTACCATTAATATATAACAATGTTGATAGACCCCGGTCCAGTTTTTTAATGGAAAGAAGCCATGTTTTTGATCAAATGCAACAATTGCAAGACTCTGCACATGCACCACATGTGCCATGGACTCACACAATCCAGCATGTGTTGACCCCAGAACTGTCAGGACTCTTCTTCCATTGTTGCCACTTTATTCTTTTCCTCATCATGTTGAATATGCCTTTGAACTCGTTCAACAGTCTAAACCAGGAATCATATGGTTACCATCATAATTTTGACTTGTTCAATGGTGAAGGAAGCACACTTTTTGGAATACAGCCACACATTATAGCACATAGCCTGCTAAGAGCTCACAAGCCTGTGTGTTTCTCTCCATAAACCATTGTAACCATATTCAGACTATCAGTAGAAACCCTCCAAATGATATTATGTACATTCAATGCCTCCAAGACAAGTCCACATCTTCAAGAACATCCCAAGCATGCCTGATATTACCCTCAACTTTGCTCAGTTGGGCAGTGGATGCACTCTGCCAGAGAAACATATAACTATGTCTCCTCTCCTCTCTGAGCTCTCATCATCAGATGGAAGCAGGCAGAACTGCTGCCCACCTCTGCTATCATCAATGGCATTGTCAATGATATCTGATGCATCATCACCAATTACACCTCTGTCTCCAGACCCAGTTCTAGAAGCAGCAATGAATCTGTTTTTGCTACCATCCCTGTCATCTAATTGCTTTTTTTGTCTGAAAACTCTTACAAGGTCTTGCCCATCTCTGCAATTGTTGGTCTTCTGCCCATTCATCTGTTTTCCAACTCATCTTGCATAGACCCTTCTGACATTGTTGAGGAAGTTCAGGATGCTTTTGATCATCCACCCATGGACCATCTTGATTAAAAACAACCCAATTGGCTCACCATAGTCTCAACTGGTAGTCATCACAGGGTTCAGAAGCAGGTCACAAATATTGCTACTCACAAAAACATTGCTGTTCCCATGATATCTATAGTAGTTCCTACTGTGAAGGAACCTGTACACAGTGACTTATTATTTTTCATATTGCCATCAAATGACTGGGAATTTACAGAAATTTGAACTTTCTAAGGGAATGTGGCTCAAGCTGTCTCCTACCAATTTGGTGACCACATCAAAGTCAACTCCAACTCTAGCCCCACTCTTGAGGTCACCCTCCACCAGCTCCAAGTCATCAATATCACATAACAGGAATTGTAAGGTTCTTTCTGCCTCTCTGTGTTCTGCTTCTCACACTCCTCAGGGACTTCAAATGAAGACAAATGACTGGAGATTTTTGATGGTGCTCAATGGGCAATGGCTCAGGGGCATTCCAGACACAAAAGGGTCAAAGTTAAATATGTAGAGTACAATGATGATTTCTTGGAGGGATCAACTGTGGATTTCTTGGACAACTGTGGATTTCTTGGAGGGATCAACTGTGGATTTCTTGGAGGGATCAACTGTGGATTTCTTGGAGGGATCAACTGTGGATTTCTTGGAGGGATCAACTGTGGATTTCTTGGAGGGATCAACTGTGGATTTCTTGGAGGGATCAACTGTGGATTTCTTGGAGGGATCAACTGTGGATTTCTTGGAGGGATCAACTGTGGATAAGTCAAAGTCTGCAGTGAGTGCTTGTCAACTGGGGCTCAAGAATAGTCATCATGCTCATGCTGGTGGCAAGCATCCCTCAACTGCTGAAGGAAGATTTGCTTGTCTTTTTGACATCATCTGTGGGGAGACAATGGCTCACTGTCATGATGTTGCTTGCCATCTTTCTAGCAATGTCTTACATGCTGATGTTGCCAAAGGCTGCTACATTTGCTCCTGCAGAGCTCATCTTTCTTGGCTCAACTCTTTCAATTGACACAAGCAATCTGCTGTCTGTGGAAAACATACATTGTCTGTGAAGATCAAGCCGGTCTACCCTCTTGAAGTAGAAAAAGAGTTGTAACACATCCAAAACAGTGATCACCCTGCAGTCATGGCTGCAAAAATTATGCTAGCGGATCAAGGAATTCAATGGGCCTCATCATGAAAATGAGCAGTGTGGATGGCTCTCAAAAAGGGTTTGTCAATGGGCACCTCAGCACTCATACCATGACAAGGAATGTTTTTCAAACATGTTATAGCTCTAACCTTGTACCTCAGATTCTTTAAGGTTCTTAGCTAGTGTTGGATTGTTTTTGTCTCCCTTCTGCCTCACTGAACACCACTCATGTTTTTCCCAGAAACTTTTTGATATTATCCACATTGACTGTATTATATGTTCTGATCCAAGTTTGCAGTTCATTGGTGATTTCCTGAATGACCATGATTTAGTACCAAATGTAATGGATGATGGAAACAGCAGAAAGAAACTTATTAACTCACTTCATTTGCTCCTGAGATTGTACTTTATGTCAGGAGACTATCCCCTCAATGATTTTCACTCAAAGTATTGTGATAGATTTATAAAGGATACATCTGTGGCTATAGGTCCATCATTGATATCCAAGAACCCATACCTCTCAGGAGTAATGCATCATGAAGTGGAGGGAGGTGAATGGCATACTGGTAAAGTACCTAATGCATTAATGCAAGAGTGATTTAATACAAGAGAACTGAATGGCACAACTTATGCATGCACAGAAAAAGAACAACAAGAAAAAGGCCAAGACGACAGCCCAGAGAACAAGAAAAAGGCTCCAAAGCATGCCAAAGCCAAGGAGCAGAAAGCAGGTAACGATGAGCCTCGAACAGGCGCTCTCCGGGATGGTGATGGTGAGGAGAGTAATTTCGTTTCACCATTTTATCTCGTCCGTAAGCCGTCATCTTGATTGGACAGTGACTCAGACCCCATGTCCTTCTCCGCCCTTCCCTGCTTTCGCGGCTTTTCTCTGGTTGTCTCCGATCTCGGAGAGCACGATAGTAACCGAAGTATCATGCCCTTTAGTACATGGCACTTGAAAAAGAACAAGTACAAACTGAGGACTATTATAGGTAAATTGACGTTATGAGAATCGTGTAGTATGTCTGTGGTTGCTGAAGAACTGCAAGTATTCAAAGATGTCTTCATAGATATTTACAACTGCAAAGTATTCAATTCAGAAACCTTCGACAGCAAATCCTTCAACATCTGTTCGAGTTTATCCAGTCTGTCTTCGATGCTGGCTTTAACACGTGTAGCTGAATCGTCCTTGATGTATAACATGGCATGAGTCGCTGACGCTGGCTTTGCGACCAATTTCTCTGGTGGCAGTGGTAGCCGATGTTCCCTATTGCGATCCTCACCGTGCATGTTATTGCAATCGTCACAAACAAAAGAATCTTCGGCTTGAAAAGAAAGTAGTTTTTTTCATTAGCCAATTATGAAACTAAAAAAATTGCAGAAAACAGCGTAAGACAAACCCAACAAGGCAAAGAAAGCTCTTTCTCGCATATTTTGCATGTGGGCCGTTGGCTGTTGACGCGATTCTGGATCTAACTCTCCATAAATACTCCGCCGAGTTTCTTCCAGTGTATTTTGTTCTCGGAAGGCCGTTTTAATCCTCTCTGACATGGACCGAGCTTTTGGTATCATCCATGCCAGGTCACAGTCCTGGACCATGTAAACCACCGTCCATCCTTGATAGTGAGGATAATGTCGATAGCCGAATCCGTGAAAAAGCGGCCGCTGGCGGCGACTTCAGTTGGCCCCATCACAGAAGCGCCGGTACCTTTACCGCTTATAGCTCTATCCTCAGTAGCAGACGCTGCGAAGTCAATATGAATGAGGCCCCCCCCCTCCAGTTTACATCTCTATATACTTCCTCCATACAATAGCTGGCCCAGGGACCTTGAAGAATGCTGGGTTCATAGTCAACAGGTTTATCACGGATGAGCAGAGATTGTTCTGAACAATCGGGTCGTCGTTGAACACCAGACTTCAAAATATCAATGGGTATGTTTTCAGGACAAGTGTTGACATCGTCATCTTCTCCAGGTTCAGTCGGGAGACTTTCCCAAGCAGAAACAAGGTTCTGGGCGATTTCCCGGGTTTGCGTTCCGTATGACGCTTTAAACTAGACTTTTGTGTCAGAAGAGCTGAACGTTTTACCTTTGGAGACACACCATGCCAAAAGCAAAGTTTTCGAATTGCCGTTCTACGTCGACGTGCATTTGATGGAAGATTGCGTTAAGTAGTGAGAGATCAGAGCGAGATCAAAGTAACCCTGCAAGAGCCTACCTGAGAGATCGTGAAACCTCGCGCTGAAAGTTAAGAAAACATTGAGGAGCGATTTCCCAGCCTTCCAGAACTCGTTTACATGAAGAATGTGTGTACGTGCAAGCTGCACGATCTTAAGATGACGGTTGAGTAGCAAGTAAATCACTGGATAAATGTACTTGGTGGGGAATTTTGACATGAAAATTCAGCTCAAATACCACACAGCAGGACTTACACGCTCGATACGACCAGGTCCGGTCACAAGAGACATAGTTGCAGGAGAATCAATGGTATAGGCAATTTTCTCTAGATGTTCCCGGATTCTTTCCTCTTCCTCGGCACCGAATTGGTCTCGCAGCCTTTCCAGTTCTTGTGGGATCATTGTTTCTTGACTCAAAGTCTTTGTTGAGCGAAGCAGCAGTACTAGTTCTACATTATACATCGCTCCTCTAGAGAGATATGCGTCAAGCGCTTGCCGGGTATCCGGCAGAACCCTGTGGCGCAACTTGTAGATCTTGCGCAATAAACGATATATTTTCGTGTGATAGATCGAAATACTGGATTGCCAACCTTGAAATATCGAGGGTTAGATGGTGACACAGCCGGTGATCCTTTAGAATCGTAATCATACCTGCTGCCCAGTATGCCAACCATTGAAGCAATATTTCAACGTTATTACTGGGAAATACTCTATACCAGAGGACCAGATACTCACGACCATCCTTTGGGGCGCATCTCTGTAAAATTATTTACTTCCTGTATGGTTATTAATCCGGAACCATCGTCATCGATGGATTCCGAGATCGCCTGCAGGTAAGATATATTGATGTACGATCGTGCCCATTTGTCTTTGGTATGTATCTCCGATGTGTCAGACTTTGGCTCTGTGTGCGGCAGGTCTGCAGGCGATGGTGGGACCGCTGCTGGGCTCGACAAGTGAGTTTGACGCGCTCGACTGTGATTGCAAAAGTAAAAGTCACGAAGAGCCAGAACAAAGTGGCATGCCTTGACAGTATTCTTCCATCCCTTGAAATATCCTTGAAAGTCTGTCAATCTGATAGCCCATTCTATGCTTACCATGTCCTCCCATATGCCCCGAATTTGCTGCAAGTTGCATTCTCAGCTGAACATGAACAAATAGGCGAATTAATGAACACACTTGATCACATATTCGTGCTTTGTCTTGTTTGGCTCAAGTTTGTGTCGGGACGTCCTCCTAGGACAGCGATACCTTCTCCAGATTTGTCGAAGAGGATCTGGAGGACTTTGTTGTCATTGATACAGGTCTTGGGACCCCCACAAGAATCAATGGTGTCGCGGATCTCCTTCTCGCGGGGAGTGTCCAGGCGAATGAATAACTCTCTCAGCTCATTTCGCATTTCTTGCAGCGCAGTTTTCTGTTCTTCGAATTTGTCGTGGATTGATTCAATAGGAAAAGTTGTATGCATCGTAAGTGCCCACTGGATCTTTGCTCCATATTCAGAAAATCGAGCTCCGTATTCGGCAAGGAGTCCTTCGTAGGCGGCCGACCTTGAAAATTCGACCTGCGCAAAATGAGTGAGTTTATACAGGAAATGGATTGTGCATACGGTAAGGGCGTCTTATTCCTATACATATCGCAGTCAGATGAACATTTCTCGATTGCTTCTCTGATTTCTTCCATGAGTGGCCGGAGGCGTCCAGGGAGTGTCAGTCCGTCGGATCCGACTTTGAGGACTCTTGACGTTTCTTAATCTATAAAATGCCGTCAAATAATGGAGACAAATGTCCGTATAACTACGTGATGAACCAAAACGGCCATCATGTTTTGAATTTGCACTTTCACTACAAGTACCTTAGCATCGTTCTCATGACGCTTGAGGTCAAGAGTGACAACAAGTTTGAATGCCATCACGGGAGCTGAAGTAGTCGGCTAAAGATTAATAACGTCGTGATGATAAGGCCTATGATGTAAGCGTACCGGCGATGACTGGCTGGATGGATTGATACGATTTCTGTCAAGCCTTCGAGTACAACTTGAACCGATGTGGCATAGTCCAGGATCTCCTTTTCGATATTCTGAGCAGTTGGAGTGTATGGAACAAAGGTGTTGACTGGCGGGCGTTGATTTTTTGCTCGGGAACCGTCATCTGTATGGAAATCAGGATCAGAATGAGTTCATCCAAAATGGAATTGGCCATGAATTCACTGGGATCATTGTACATGTCAGTCTTCAAGTGTATATGTATAGACGCTGCAACTGAAGAGGTTGATGGTATGTTATCTAGGCCTCCGGATACAAAAAGGTGTTGACTGGACGCATAAGCGAGCGTTGACTCTTTGCCCGGGAACCGTCATCTGTATGGAAAATGTTGCCTGATTCCTTGATCTACTTATACTTCGATGAAATTCAGCGTTATTAAACTTGACGTGTAAATTGCCAAGGAGTGGTCTCTGTCAAGGCTTAACTCGGAAATCGGTTCGAGAAACGGATGATTGTCGAGGAGCTAACTTGAAGTTAAAAAGAAAGGTAACCACATGACAGATGACGCCCGCGTACACGGCATGGCACACAAGACACTAAGAGGTCGCATATAGCAGAAATCAGTTTGAGAGACGAACGGTTGTCGAGGAGTCTAACTCAAAGCTAAAAAGAAAGCAAACCACATGACGAATGACATGCGTACACGGCATGGCACGCAAGATCCGAACCGGTTTCGAGAGAATTATCCACTGCACAGATAGTTGCTTACCCTGCAACTCCCTCACTCTGCCGGATCCAGAGCCCTCATCGATAACACCTTTTTCTCAATCGCACCGTGTTCCGAAAGGATCCGGACGGGGATGTGGAGGTAGAAGCGATGCTTTGTAGCCAAATAATTCAAGCATGTTATCTGTTAGATTGAGGTATGGGAGGTAGACACCTAGGGACTCGGCGTTTAATCTGTTGTTCGCCGTGAGCGACAGCGGGGAAGCATAGTCCAGCACGGTATGAAATCATGCGCCAACTGAAGCAAAAAAGGATGATCTGAAGGATACAGACCCGAGAAAAGATGTAAAAACACCCGCAAAACCGATCATTGCAGCGCTCCGTGCGGGAGAAGGAACGGTGCGAGATGCACAGGCTTAGTAGTTTAAACCTTGTCGATGTTCAATCCCTCCTTTGCCGCGCTTGTACCATCCCCAACTCCATCATACCACACCCTGCGCACCCACCGCCTGCGCCTCGTCACGCTCCCGGGGTACGGTGACCCCCGCACATCACCCCACGTGTCGTTCGTGTACACCCATCCGTCGGCATCTGCGTCTGCGGAAAAGGAAAGGAAACGGGGTTCGTGAGTCCGGGGTGAACACGAGGAGATGAAAGAAACGATGATGTTTGGAACGATAATGGGCAGAGAAACGCGTGGATGAAAGGGATTGAGCGGTCGGTACCTCGTGTATGCGTGTAGGGCGACAAAGAAATGTTGAATTACCATCGACCACGAATAAACAAGAAGAAAAAAGAAGACGCTGAAGAACCAAAACTCACCATCACCACCACCACCACCACCAACCCCGTCACCCGCCCATCTCCTCCCCAAATCCCTCCTCCACCCCTCCGTACCCACAAACGCCCATCCAGGCGCAAGCGAAAACGTCAAATTGCTGCTACGTTCAAAAAGAGGGGGAGGTATGTCAGCTCTTCACCAACATCCTCAAAAACAACGAATGAGAGAACACAGACCTAACGACACCCTCCCCCGTGTTAAAATCGACCCCATCCCTCTCTTCCACCCTCTCCCCCCTCTCGCCTACACCTCCACCTCCATACCTCTCATCCCCCGACCCAACTCTCGCTCTCACTCCCGACCTCGACCTCACCCCACCCCACC
>JABAKA010000213.1:0-12817 GCA_018857285.1 Termitomyces sp. Mi166#008
TGAAGCTAGAGGGCTGAAAGTAGGACCAAAAGAAAGGGCTGAAGAAGGAGAATAAAGGAAAATCATAGCGAGGCAGAGAGGTGAAAGGTGGAGAGAGATAGGTCCCCTGACATTCACCCAGGATGGGCAGAGTGCCTGATGCTTGGCCAGAGGTGCTAGGCAGGGGGGCAGCTGTAGAGGTGTTTGTTGGGGTGGTAGGAGGAGACCAGGAGTTGTGATCAAAAGATGTCGACATAGGAGATAGGGTGAATGCTGCATGCTAGATAAGCAGGCAGCGTAGGAGGCTTAGCAACCTGTAAGGGGATGGCTAACCATGGGATTCCAACCAGGAGGTGGGCCCAAAGGCTAAGACAGACGACCAAGCAAATGATGAGCAAGCCACAAAGGTGGGCCAGAGGTGAGTGAGGAGTAAGCTAGGACACAAGTGGGTGCCAATGACAGAAGGAACATCACTGGTAGCCTTACAGTCAGTTTACTGGATAGGCCTGTGAAACACTGCTATTACTAAGCCTGAGAATGTTCCATCTTGCAGGCTTCTTTATATACTACATCTCTAGTATCTATGACTAATGCTATATGACACATCAGCCCAAGGTATGTAAAGAGAAATGACTAACAATAATCAAAGATGAGTAATAGTCCAATTGATGACTCATAGAGGATGACTAATACTGGCAGAAGGGGATAAGAGAATGCCGAGTGGTCTAGATGACAGATAGAAGAATGCTGAACATACAAACTAAGCCAAGCTAGGATGGACATGTCCTCATAAGGAACTAGTCCCCTTACAGAGTCTGTCCATCCTTCTGTTCATTGCCATGGAAGTTGATGAACATGGAAAAAATGTTCCTATCATATTCTTCTTGTTCTCTGCTCCTACCAGTAACTATGCTATTCATACCAGCTACAATACAACTATCCTTTGCAGACTTCTGAATTGATGGAGGCACCATCTTGAAACAAAATCCCAGAAGTCATTTACTCCATTTGTTGCAATAACTGATACAGATACCAAGGAGTGTAGTGCACTCTTGGATGTGTGGCAAACAATGATTATTTTGCTGATATGCAAGTTTCATTTGCACCAATGTTGGACCAACCATTGAAAGAAGCACTTACATGGAGAGAATGAATTTTAGAAGAATCATGTCTGCAATCAATTGTGTGGACTGGAGAATGAGTATGTTACTCAGACTTTGCATGAATAACATTAAAGATCAATCCACTCTAGGCTTGTTGCAATATTTAATCACAATGCAGCCTTGTCACTTGTTGACAGTTGCCATATCACATTCAGCTCGTTGTTGGCTGGTGACTCTGCAGCTGCTGCAACTGTGATATCAAACACCTTGATTAACTTGTCAGTTACTGGATGCCACTCAACATGTGGAGAAGTTGGTCTAAGTGAGGCTGAATTACAGCTTCTGCCATCATGGGCATCAATGTTGAAAGTGTTGTACCAGCAACAAATTATCTAGAATTGTTTAATGCAATACTGAAGCACAAGCACCTTCCTGCATGGCTACATTCAGGCCATTGCCTGCACTTTGACAGCTTGATCTGTATTCTTGCCACATGCATTCTGCCTGAAATTTTCAATCATTGTTGTGCTGAAAAGGATTATGCTGAATGGATTGTTATCTGCTTCTCTGCATATGCAAGAGGTATGAACTTGGCTGAATTTCATGAACAGGCTTCACAGAGTCAGACACCACAAGTGTTTTTATGTCCATGCTGGTGGGCATCAGATACATCTCATGATGAAGAAGCCAGAAAGATACTACAGCTTTGATGGATTTCTATTATGCATGGCTTACTTGATCCCTTCAACAGCTATCAAGCCATCTGTCCATCAAGCAAAGCCAATGTTCTGAACTCATATCATTTATGGTATACTGTTTAAATTCATTGTGTTGGCATTTTCTCCTGCACCTGTCCTAATTATCTGTACAATAATGGTCACATCTGAAAACATCTTTGTGCTCTATGTATGACAATAGATAACTGGGTCTATGGTCATCTGGAGCATCTGTATACATATCTTCAGTCTCCAGCAGATGCATGTCTAATTCAGAATCAAGTCAATTCAACAACATCTGTATTTCATCCTGAACCCTTTGTTGTTTCCTCCATCCTGTCTTCAACCATTGACTGAACAGCCATTCAAATACTTGGAAATGATAGCACTATTTTTGATGATCAAGAAACTATTGGAGGAGGTATTACAAATGAGAAAGACAAAGATTCTGAGTCTTCATCACCCACCACAAGTGTCCAGTCTGAGCCCAAAACAATGGTATGTTAAGTCACTCCTATACTTGGTATTTCAAGGAAGCTTAAAGCATCTCAGTTATCACAGAAGCAGGTAATTGAAAGCCAGATTCAACACCAAGTTGATCATGAAATTTGCTGACTGCTCCTGGGATTGCATGGTCTTGTATACTTGTTTAATGATATATCATAGGTTACAATATCTGAGAATATTCATGAATTTGCAGATGTTCTTCAATCCTTGACAGCAAGGCTAGCAGTGGCATCAATTACAAGTTTTCAATGCAAATTATGAGCTCAATCAGACACTGAGATGACCAATGAACAAGTCTCTCCCTTCCATTCCTTCACAAATGAGGTTTATCAACCTTAATAGGCTGCTATTAGCTTTGAAAGAAGACCCTAAAAGTGTGCATGCCTGCTTGCCCCTTCACTAGAGCAAGCTTAAAAAAGAAAAACATCCCATGCTCCATTTTGACTTACATATTATACTAGCTGGGTGTAGTTTACATTATTCATGTTATACTAATGTACAGATATTACCATTGATTCAGATTCTTGCAAGAATAGCCAAGTCAGCTTCCACTTGTGGTGGCAAGAGGAATGCCAGCATGAGTGAGTGTGATGGGTTGATGGTGAGCTTGAAGTATGTATGGTGTAGTTTGGAATGAGGTTGATGGATGGTTTGAGATGAACTCCAGGTCAAGGCAGTAGTGGCAGTTGTTGGTGGCTTCTTGCCATTGGAAGAATACTTGGAGTACTTTTTAATGTAGTAGTTGCACTTCTTGCTAAGAGCATTGAGCTGCATGAGGAAGCTTTGGTCAGTATAAGAGATGAAAGAATGTCTTGCTGAGGCTGAGTGAGGTTATACATACTTGAGTTTATATATGTTTTTCTTGATGCTTTCTTGTACTTTTGTTGTTAAACATTTAATATAAAAACATTCTATCATTGTAGTTACAGCATTCACAAAATATGTACATTTTTATAACAGTAGCAAGAAGCAATTACATATATAGCAAAGGAGACTAAGTAGTTAAATTATATACATGGTTCTTGTCATAAGAGCTAGCCAAGATATGGTCACAACTCTGACATTGAACAAACATCTTCTGAAAATTAGTGGCAGAAATTCTGACATCGTCAGCAAAATTCATTATAGCTCAAAAATTTCCACAAGG
This sequence comes from Termitomyces sp. Mi166#008, assembly GCA_018857285.1. NCBI lineage: Eukaryota > Fungi > Basidiomycota > Agaricomycetes > Agaricales > Lyophyllaceae > Termitomyces > Termitomyces sp. Mi166#008. The sequence goes on from JABAKA010000213.1 coordinate 3,453, forward strand.
AGGAGTAGTGTATTAAGGAGGTTCAGGGCCTAGTAATGAACTAAATGGATATAGCATAAGCACAGATGAATAATCATTGGATTGCTTTTCAGAAAGTGGAAGTGAGCAGGAACTTAAGGACAAGTGAGTATAAAATAGTTAATAAATTGTCATGAATGTGCCTTGCAAGAGTTTGTTCAGTGTAACTTGACTTGAACTTGCTTTAGACATGTTACTATATTGTTTTTCTTTATTTTGGTTTAAGGCCCCTACAGTTTTCTGTCAACTCATAAAATATTACAAGTCAGAAACACACATGAGAAGGTTTGTCACTTGATGCTGTGTCTTGGCTGGTAGAAGGTGAAGATGAGGAACTATTGCCTATATTAAGTTTAGAGCTATCTTGTTCTTTGAATTGATCACCATTTGTTTTAATGCAAAACAGATTAACATTGCCTAGATTATTGCTCAGATATAGCTGAGAAAAGGAATGCAAGTGCAACTCACCATTAGAAAGGAAAAATTGAAAATTGTTCTGAAAGATGTCCTGCAAAGACATCAAGAGTGCTATGATAGGATATTAGACATACTAATATTTAAGCAGATTGTGAAACTTACATTGCAGCTTGGTAATTGTGGTTTTAGAGGAAGCATTGCATGATACAACAACTATATTTATAATCAAAAATAAAAGCAAACCATGAAAGTATCAGTAAAAATGAATCTGAGTTAAACAGAGTGGGTGTTGCCATTAATTGAGCAATAAGTAACATAGACACTGATATAAACATGAGTTAAGTGTATGGAGAAGTGTCAAAGAACTTACAAGATTTCTGTAGAGCATAAGTATGGATCTGGGGACTTAGATGTACATGTTGAATGATTTTGTCAAAGCAGACTAATGAAAAAATTGGTCAGAAATACTTCATCCAATTTAAAGTGATACTTACTTCAGAATTGACAGTGTTCTGCCTTATGAGTGTGACCACATGCAGCCATATACAGGCTACTATATGCACCTGTGCCCTTGACAGTAAACATGCACATGGAAATGTCATGGAAGCAGCAAAGTATGTTAAACTTGTGTGTGGTGGCATGCCTTTGTAAGTATTTGGGTGGTACAAGTATGTCATTTGCATATTTTGGACTGTAGTAAGATGTAAAACTTTGAAAAAAATTTAGATAGACTCTGTTAACTCATTAGGGCATATTATGAAGGTGATCTGGTGCTGGGTAGAGTGAGAATGCTGTAACATTAAGGTGTTAGCCTTGTTCATGATGCAACTGGGAAAATAATAAGCTGGTTACAGATGATTTTGATGAAGCAGCATCCTTCAGCATAAGAATGAGTGGAAATCTGAGGCAGCAAAAGATGGACTCACTCTATATATATTGAAAAAGTGAAAAAGATCAGTGCTCATGTTGTCAGGATCTTTGCATTGATCTGGCATAAAATTTGTTTTAATAGACTGTTAACATTGGAACAAATAGAAGAGAGAGAAAAGTTGTCAATCCTTTGAGATGACAGGTTATGTCAAAGACATGTTGAATGTCAATTGAATGTAAAGCTGGTCAGCCAGAATGAGATCTCATCAGATCTCATTAAGATCATCAATTATTTAATGTGTGCAGACTGAATACCTGCAGTTATCAGCTGTTATTTATTTGGCAAATGCTGAATATGCTAAAAGAAGAATACAAACATGTTTCTACAGATATATGCACATGCGTTCTCTTACTCATACATTTCAGTTACATTTTTATGTAATGCTCTGAGATTTTCATACTCACATACTCACCCTCGATATAATTACATTACTTCTTTATAGACTAAATAATTTTAAAACTAGAGCAGGCTGAGCACCAGCCACATTGTAGGCTAAAACATAGCTGTCCAAAGGGCTTAAAAGATGGACCTTGATCACCAGGTGCTCTCTGATGTGGATTCACTCTTTCTGCTTTAATGATGCCATATAAAATTATTAAAGAAAAAAAAGACCTGACCCATTTCATTTTTGAGTCTAATATTGTCAGTGTTTTGTCCTCCATCTCTTTAAGACATGCTGCAAGAGTGATACTAAATGTTTTGAGGTGATTTTTATTGGGTACAACAAAAGACAATTGACTTAAATGGTGATTATTATTTTTCTTATGATGTCATTTTTAATGAGAATGTTTGTAGTCATTCTCATTCTCACTCAGTCTCACCTCCTCCCACTTTTTCTGTTTCTTCAGCATTACCTCCTCATTCTTCATTCATTTTTGCTCCACCTTATTTCTCATCTATCTCCTCTCCACCTATCATACTTTCTTTGATGACATTATCAAATGCAACAAGCAACTCATTTACTTCCATGCAAATTATCAGGCTAAACTAGATATTTGACATTGATGCACTACTGTCTGCTGCTGACTTACCTTTGGTGGTTGACAACCTCACAAATCAACAAAAGTCTACAACCTCAATAAAGCCTCTGAGAGGTGGATCACACTGTATTTTTTGGCACTTTTTCTGCTCCTTCTGACCTTACAATTCCTATGCCTCCTGATGGGTCAAACTTTTTTATTATCATTTGTGTCTATGTTGATGATGGCCTGGACACCACAAATTCTAAGCTGCTTTATGACTAAGTGATTAGGCAAATGCACAAATACTTTGAGGTTAAAGACTTAGATGTAATATGGCATCCTTCAGAAAGAAGGGACAGGATGAATTGAGAGATGTATTTTGAGGCATGACTTGGCATGACCTCATGTCACTCAGTTTGAACTGCTATCATTGCACATAACCTAGTAGCATATACTCATGTATCTTCAATAGTCTACAAGTTCTTTTACCTTCTTCATTTCATAGAGTTCATTGATGACAATGATGATGTGCTCTCAGAACAAGGAAACCAGTCAAAGTGGCACTCATAGACCTTCACTGCATCATGATGTGATGACCTCATCATTGAGTAATGTGCCAGAAGAACCCTCTGACTCATCTAGAAGACTCATAGTAGAAGATATTGTGGACAAAAAGAGACATGCAGAACCTCTGAGTCTTCTGAAGGAAACTATAACAAACTTGATGCATGCACATGGCTTTAGTCCTGCACTGCATGGAGTGGAGGGAGTAGCTGCCTCCTCAGCCATGGTCACTTCAAAAGGGTCCATACATATCAAAATACCTGCCAACTTTGCAAGTAGATCAGTAAACATATCAGATGTGCCCATAACCATGCATACATCTAACATTTTGGCCACTATGCCATGTGGACCTGTGATGGCAGCTAGAGTACAGCTGACAACAATTCTGCAATCTGTTATAAGACCTGTAGCTTCCTTGAAAGTGAATAGAACTGTTCCTCCTCTCTCTTTTTAGCCTGTTTTGACATGGAGCACAGGATTTGTAGTTCTGCCAGCCTTTTGTGGCCTGCAGAAGGAGCCAACCACTGTGCCAGCAGCTTGTCCAGCACCTTCACTGCTTGGGCCCCCCATCAAAAGGGCTTGTCTAGATACTTAGAGGCAGAAACACTCTTTGAAGCACTGAGGAGAGGCCATCTTATCTAGTGCTGCTAATGCTTTTCTGTGCAGCATAGTTCCTGTTTTCCTCTTAGATCAGGGACAATTGCAACAGCCTCAGACTTCTGCAGCCCTTGCTAGCAGACATGCTCACTCAACCTCTTATCTGAACTCTACTCCTAAAGGGATATCTGCAGCCACTAGATGCTCCCCTTTTATAGACTATTTTTTGAGAAGGTCCAACCAATCTCCCTTCTTAAAGTACATCTCTTGGCCAGCTTCTAAACACTTCTTGTACTTGTGTTTTTTTTTTTGCTTCTCAATGCTCACCCATCATTCACTCTCTCCATAGAATCTCTTCAAGAAGCTCTTGCTCTTGCTTCTTTCCTAGATGAAACTATTATACTTGTACTCTCTGCAGAGTGGGATTAGATTCTCCTCATAGAGGATGGAGCCCTCAGGTGTTTATGCTCATAGCAGACCAACTTATAGATATAGTTCATGCTGGTGGCAGGAATGTTAACTACAAAGGTTAGTGTGATTTATGTACAGTCTTTCATGGGAGGGGGATTGTGACAGGCTTGATGTTGAGCACTTATAGCTGTTTCTCTTGATCATCCTTCTTTTTTTTTTTGAGCTTGTTAGACTCATGACCTTGTAGAATTGCTGAATAGAGCCCAAGCATTTTATGATAGACAACTGGAAAACATGGTGGGTACAGCTCAAGACCTGTATTGCAACTGCATCAGATTAGATGAGCCAATTGTCCTTAGAATGGAATCTGGTTACTATCATAGTAAGCATCACCTTTGATGTGGAATTCTAACTTCTCACTTTGATATAAAATGGCCCAGGCCTTTTGAACTAAGGACCTAATGCAAGGGACCTCCACTTGATGGTGCAAGAGCCAACTAGAACTTGCCATAGTCAACTGTTCACTATAAAGTGCATGCTTTCATTTATAGACAAGGTATTCCCTCATAAGGTGGTGTGCATGATGAAAAGCACCATGCTTGAGTATATTCTCTTAGATGTGCTGACTAATAATGCATGTTGTTCAGCTGAACAGGAGCCTGTTCTTTTTGAACTACTATTAGTTGTCAACAGGAAAAAACTTAAGATGCTAGAAGCACTTACTCAATGCTTGCTTGCAGTTCAATACAATTCTTAATACAACTGTCATCTATAAGCCCTCTTTTTGTGTAAGTCCCACTTATTCCAGATGGACACATGGCATATGAACATATTCCAGGAATGTGACTGACAAAACTGTATCACTCTCAGCCACAAAGTGAGAGAAGTATTTGGCTAAACTAGATGAAGAGAAAATACTCCAGCATGACATTTAAGATAGTCAAATCACTCATCAGAACATTAAATCATGTTTGTCTTGTCATTCTTTCTGGCCATCCAAGACTTCCTTTTTTATATGTCTTTTGATTGAGCTTTCCTGAAGATGCAAGCCCTTTTCTGCAGCATAGATCAGGCAAAACTGTCCTCAAAAACATAAAGTAGTGGAGATCAACACTCTCTCAAAATTAGTGTGGCATTCAGATAGTCAAGCCCCCTATGCCCCTTCTAATTAAGGCTGTTTGTGAATGTATCAACATCTTGGAGCATAGGCCTGAAGCATGGCTGGCACTCTGAGAGAGCAGGGACATTGGTTGGGAGATAGTAGCAGTGGATCTAGCAGTATGCACCCTCACTATGGCAAATATAAGAACTGCCACATAATAGTACATTTGGACAACTTGGGAGTGGTTGGCATCTTGACAGCTGGAAAATCACACAGTTACTAGCAGAACACTATTCTGCAAAAGATCATGAATAGATTTCAATCAGCTTTTATCTGGCTCACTATGAATTGGGTTTCAACTGCTGAAAACTTAGCTGATTTGCTATCTCAAGGCTTTTTTGACACAAGGAATTTACTTTTTTCTTTTCCTCCAAAGATTCCTTCTTATTTGCAAGCATTTGTTACACCTTTGCTCTGCTTTAATGATCTCAATCCTTAGTTGTACTTGTAATAACCACTGTGTTTGTGCCTTGTTGAACCCAACCCTTAGCTATGTTACTTGCCCACACATACAACAAATGAATAAATCAACTTAAGCATGCAAAAAAATAAAATTCTAACAGCCAAGGAAACCACTACATGTTGATGGGACTTGAACCCTGGTTGAACATATAAGTGGCATAAACTATTCTCATGCACTAGAGGACACACTATTCTGATACACCATAGGGCCTCAAATATAAAGCTGAACCAATGATTGGCACATGTTTCACTCTCTAACAAAGGTTGACATTTCAGTTTACCTTTGTCCTCTTCATTGTTGTTTTAATGGGACAACAGAAATATTATCAATTCATCAACCACAAACACTCAAGAAGATTTTGCCCCTTATTGCAAGGGCCACACCTCAGCACACATTAGCACTAAGCCAGCTGGTTTTCATGGGCAAAATGACATCTTCAACATTTTTGTCAATGATCATGCTCTGATAAACAAGGTTGTTCTCAATGCTTGAGCTGACTCTACATTGAAAAGATACTCTTCAGCTGTGAAGAACTACTTGAGGTTCTGCAGCCCACAAAATATACTCTTGTCATCTGCACTTCCTACACCTGAGGATCTTCTATGTCTCTATGCTGCATCAATGGCAAACAAAAGCCAAAGCTGGTGGTACAGCTTCTAATAAGATTTCTGGTCTCAGATCATAGCACATAGCAAACAATCTACCTTGGTCAGCATTTTTGCCACTCAAGTACACTTTGAGAGGCACTAAAAACTTGCAGCCAGCTGAGTCTATTCATCTTGAATGCCCCCCTCTTTCCCTGCCAATGCTCAAACACTTGAGAAGTCATCTCAAACTCTCCACACCTTTAGATGCATGTTTCTGGGCTATTGTCACCACTTTGTTTTGGGGGCAAATTACAACTCAGCAAGACCTTACTTTCATGCATGTGATTAACAAAACCTTGATTCCAACTTAGAAAAGCTTTGACATGCCTAATGACAATGGCTCTTGTACCCTCCATCTGCTGAGGACTAAGAAAGGTGGAAGAAAGAGCAAGACAATAATCATCACTCACCAACTAGAAGCTTATGATCCAATTGCTGCTTTCAGAAATCACACCCATATCAATTGTGTTTCAAATGTTGATCTGGTTGCTTGCTACAGAGACAACAAGAAGGGACTGATGGCATTAGTATCATGCAAGCTTGTTAGTGAACCCTATCCTTGAAAACAGCTTCTTTCCTTTAATCAGTGGTCATTGCTTTCAAATTGGTGGCACTACAGTACTATTGATCTTGGGAGTACCTCCTGATGTGGTCAAAATAATGGGTCACTAAATGTCAGATGCTTTTCTTTGGTACTGGTGATCACTTAAAGTTATTGCTCGCCTGTGTTGAACTGCTGAGACTGGTCTTGAGTCATTGGAATTGTACTTAGCCTGCAGTTTCAGAGTCTTCTTCTTCATGTTGCTCACTGTTCCTTGAGCTTCTTCTCTTTAAGATCACAGTCAAGTGTTTGCGTCACATGCTCCATGTCTGCCTTGCATTTCTTGACGTCACCTGATAGTTTTGAGCCAAGCTTGTTTTCTTGTACCCACTTTTGGTATTTTCCCTGGTAAATACTTAGCATGTGAGTGGGAAGTTAGAAACCCTGCAAACCGAATGGTGTGCCTCTAAATGGTGTCGTAGCATTGTCGCCTCATTAACAATATTTGTTTTGTTGCTAAACACAGTAATCAGCCACAATTATTATAACAATCCATTTGAAAATGAGTAGTACTTATGGGCACACTTTACAGATACAGTACTTCTTCTGCTTTCCGCTGACTTCTTTTGTGACTGGCTGATGAAAAAACTGGTCAATATCACGTCGCTTGTCCTCACACATCTCAATTTCCTCATTGATTGGCTGAACATTGATGTCAGCTAAGAATCCATCATCGCCTACAGCCGTTGGGTTCCCCAGTGAGATGTGCTTCTTCTTTACTATAGCCAACAAATTAGATTCAAATGTGGATGTAGCAATTAATGAATATACCCACAAGGCATGTGGTGTTCACTCTCAACCTCATCATCACTATCCAGAACAATTGGATGTTTACGTCCAGACATTCCTGTTATGTCACGGTCAGATGTCAAACCTTGTTCATTGCCTACTCCATCAGCATGAAGATCAGCACATAATGTGAAACCTGGCAAGTGAAAAAAGCACTGACTCTGACCATGCCGGTTTCCATCCAGATCAACAGTGTTATCCTTGTCAATAGCTCCCAATTCCATCATATTTGACACTCCATGATCACCATTGGTTCCAGAAGTAGCATCCTGAGCCTGTTGCTCACGGTATGCATCAACAGCCTTGCGTTGAAAAGGAAGCTTCGGCTGCTTGAGGTTGTTTTCATCCGTTAGCTTGGCGGTTGGGACAGTGTGGCGGGCTGGTTGTGTTTGAGCAACAGTATTGCGATCGGTATCGGATTCACTGAAAGCATGTCAGAAGAGGTGATCAAAGAGAACTGGAAACAAACCAAAGATGTTTAAGTTCAGAAATAACTCTTTGAAGTTTGATTTCAACAAGGTCCAAAGGGAAGTTGACTGCCCAGTTAACTTTGGACAGGTACAAGCAGACAAGTCCAAGGCCTAGTTTTCCCCTGTGCACATGCTCCAGACGCCCATTACAATTGCGGCAATCCTCACCAAACATCGCATCAAAGTGCCTGTTGAATGTTTTGTATGGCATCTTGCCTTCTTCCAGATTCATAACAATCCATATTTTGTCAGCCTTGGTACCTGGTTTGACGGACAAAGGTAGATCAGATGCAAGAGCAGTAATAGTCTTGACGAGCGACTGAATCACAGCGATGGTGGGCATTTTCATACCCTAAGAGAAGGAAACGAAAAGATCATTCGGGAAAAGAATTACATGTTATATACATGCAGACCCAGATGTAGAGGGCCATATCTGCGCTACGCTGTCATCAGTGAACGTGGTCAGAACTTATATCGAAGTCGTCAAGTTGCAACGTGGAATGTCCATCAAAAATATGTGTCAACCTCAGCTTGTTTGTATATGTCATCCATCGTCCTTGAAAGCCATGGCCTGAGCTGCTGGCTCAGGGCTTTCCACCACCGTGAGCTGGGCCAAAGCCCTTACTAGGCTGCCCCCTTTGGCCTGGCTAACAGCTTGAAGCCGGGCCTGGCACATCACTAGCTTCTACCCTTTTCAACCATGTGTATGCCAAGTATGCAAAGAAACATCCTCCAGCCCCAATTCAAAAATCAGGTCTGCCAAGTTATAAGCCACTAGGATTTCTCAATGATGTTAGTATGACGAGTGTTGAAGACCCTTGTACAGTTGCCCTCCAGGGTCAGGTCAACCTGTCAGTCAGAAGGGTGAGCGGATCAGCCATTTTGAGGGGTGACTGGGGGAACTGGTACCGCGTTACAATAAATACTGTGTAGGTGTGACGAGCACCTAGCAAACTAGTGTTAGTAGTGTATACATATGTTTTGATCATCCAACATGTGTGGCAGAAAAAAAAAATTGTTCCCAGGTAGATTTATTATATTGCTGGCTATAAAAACATTCCAACTATAACTAATACATGTATATCTAATGAATGTAAACCCTTTCCATGCATAGGATGTTGAATTGCTGTGTCTAAGGCCAAACGCGATTTAGTGGACACATGTTTTCACGCCTCACCGGTTGTTTGAGTCCACGTGCACAAACTTGGTGAAATCCAAAGTCAACGGGCAAAACGTTTATAATGAACGTGCCCAATTCAATAGTAAGTCATTAATTCATCACTAATATTGACTTGACTAACGACCCAATTCAATAGTAAGTTTTGTAATGAAC
>JABAKA010000214.1:0-12681 GCA_018857285.1 Termitomyces sp. Mi166#008
TAATCATCTGTACAACACTCAATATACTTTGGATTTCCCTCTGCCAGCTGTGTGACTGAGCCACAGCCCCCAGAGGTTGCCCTTACACTTCCTCACTATTCTTCTTGTCCTCATTTGCTGCTTTCACCTCACTCCTCAGCAGTCACTTTTGAGGCCAGGGTCTTCTTCTTCAGCTTTGTAACAACAATGGAAGGCAGCTTGATGATCACCATTGTCAGTTTGCCAACAGTGGTAGGAACAGTGAGCTTGAGCTTGGAGGGCCCATGATAGATTGAGATGCTTGGGGCCTTGTGAGTGTTAGCTTCTTCTTGACAGCATCTCTCTTTCTTTTCAATTCCTTCCTCTTCCCATGCTCCTGCTTGACCCTCTTCATCTCCTTTACCTGAGTCTCCTCCTCACTCCTGTTATCCACTACCTTCTTTGACTTTACTGCTGATCTCTTTCTGCTTTTGACAGGACTTACAGCTGCATAGCAGCTTGCCTCAACCTTATTGCCCCCTTCTAGCTGGTAGTAGGCTGTTGGGAGGCCCTTTGTCATCAAGTAAGCCTTGGCAGCCTCCACCATTGTGATTCACTGTGCCAGGGTGGCAGCATCTGCAAGAGGCTTCTTCTTCTATACTCACTTTCCCACACCCTTCCATAGACACTCCTTAGCCTTGGTATAACATTGGAGACATGGCCTGTCTTCTGATGGATACCAGCATGAATCTGTGGTGTTTCTGACTATGCAAGGGTCAGTCAGAAAGTCAAACTTGCTTAAAATGCTCTCTGAGATGTAGAATGAGATTATCTAGCTTTCATCAGAGAGTGTAGAGATTGGTTCTGTATAAGAAGTTATCACTTGAGGACCAGTGGAAGGAACATCTGCAGATGTTCCAGCCTCCAAGGCAGGATCTCTGGATATTTCTGCTTTCTCTAAAAAAGGTTCTAGTATATCATCATTCTAGTCTTCAATATCAAGGGTGTCTGTAGACATTACTAAGCACAGAAGGCTGTTCTCTAGGCTTTGTAATCTCTAATGAAAGTAGTTGACTCCTAACAAGACTGAGACTAACACCAAGAAAAACAGCAATGCTAGCTATAGATTGTATAGTGTATGCCCAGTGTAAAAAATCAGAATCAATAGTAATTCTAGGTCTTTTTTTTTGCTTCTGTTTCTACCACATAATGAAGTTGAGGATGGCCAAAATGAGACTCTATAATTGATTGCTGATATTGTTGCTGAATATTGTTTTATATAATAGCAAGATTGTGCTGAATGGTGGTAAATTCTTCAGGAAGAAAAAGAGTGTGATGCTATTACAGCAAGAAATGTTTGAGAAATGAGCAGGAAAAAAAAGAGAATCTTGATACTTCATTGACAAGAGCTGAATAATTATGAAGATCATCTCCTAGTCTGCCTATCACAATTGAACCTGTGTGATTGTCTACAGCATTTTGAATTGATGTCCAAAAAGCATGGAATCTAAATCAGAATACATTCAAGAAAATTTGAGAGGGCTCTGAAAGTAGTGAGGCAGACGTGGATGATGAATTATTAATTGTCTGGAATGATTGTCTGGGACAGTTTAAAGTCATAATCATCTATATAAAGGCTGATTTGACAGAATGACAAACATTTCATAATAGAACTATACTATAAATGAAAATATATTCTAATGGTAAGACAATTGTATGGAGAGCTGTGCAGCTAACAAATCTCTAAAGTGTTGACAATTGCCTGAATACAGTAAGCCTAATGCACAGATATCTTTAACCTGACATTTGATTCCATGATTAAAGAGTAAAGAGTAAAGAGTTAGTAAACCAAATAAGACCAAGCGGGACCAAATATTTCCAAAGAACTACTAAAGAGTAATGCATAAACCATGCATATGAAGGCAAGTAAAGACTTAAGTAGAGATTTAAGGTAATCAAGAGAGTAAAGAGTAAAATTATAAAAAAAAGTAAAGAGTAAAGATTGTAATTTGCATCAAAAGTAAGCATCAAAGAGTAAAGAGTTGATTAAATACTGATAAATGCTATCATACAATGAAAAAATCCACCTCTTTACCCTTTACTACATTGCTGCCACTTTAGAAGCTCAAGTTCTCCTGTCACTAAACATTTCTTGCTGCATACAACCCTAATCTAGGGTTCTTTCCTCCTGAATGTCTGCCATTGAGCCAAGTCCTTGCCATTGGGCAAAACTCTGTCACTAGTGTGCTAGCCAAATCTGCCATTGGGCTCCATGTACTGCTGATCATCAGCAGTGTTCCTCCTCTGTTACTAGTACTTGATGTTGGTCAACTCCCTTTTCATTAAGTCCTCTTTGCTACATTTTTTAATTCCTTCCCAACCATCTTCCTGACATTTGCTTCAAAATATTCCACATATATTTAGTCTTTGTATTCTCATAGTCAGTTGCTAGTCTTGATATTGCCAATGTTTACTTGTCTGCTCTTGCTTGTTTATCTTACTCAAATCTATTGTTGTTCTCATTTCTGCTTGCTTTTACAACAGTAAGTTCTCTGATCCTTTTGCATTATTGTCCTTAGTGATCTATCCATTTAGCTCCAACTTTCAGCTTGCCAATACAATTTTCAGTAGTTGTACACTGACAATCCATAAGTTTACATGCCAGTTTGCGGTCTCTCTGATTAGTAGGTTTGCCAGTTTGCTTTAGGTGAGCCCCCAGGTCAGTGAGACCTGACAGGGGCTCTATACCTGCAGGTCAATCGGGAGCCAAAGGCATGAGTGTGTTAGCCATGTGAGAATTTGTCAGCACAGTTCTTAGGCAAGTCTATGTCAGGGAACCTATCTCTCTCCACCTTTCACCTCTCTGCCTCACTATGATTTTCCTTTATTCTCCTTCTTTAGCCCTTCCTTTTGGTCCTACTTCCAGCCCTCTAACTTCAATCCTACTTTGTCAATAATCCAAACAAGTTCCCAACCCAGCAGACCTGGAAGGGGTTTCCTTTTTAGGAACATCTTCCTCTTTTGGTAATATCTGGCAACTTTCAGAGTTTGATCATTTTTGGAGATTCTGTTCTTTTAGATTTTCCATGTGGCTGACTGTGGCTTTTGTGTATTGCACAGTTCCTTCCAATGCATCAGAAGCCTCTGAAGCATTGCTCCTGGCATAGAGGGTCCTCAGACTTGTTCTCTTTGGATTTCCCTTTGCCAAGTGAGTAGTTAGACTGGTAGTCATCTGTTCAATACTCCATACACTTTGTATTTTCCTTTGCCAGCTGTGTGACTGAGCCATAGCCTCCAGAGGTTGCCCTTACACCCTGAAGGTATATTTTTGCTAATCAAAGACCACACTACCCATGAGAAGCTCTAGACAAGCCTCCTTCTCAAATGAATACCAATGATGGTATGTGTTCTCAAAATCATTCAGTTGTTCAAAGTACTCCAAATGCTGTTTGTACTCAATGGCATAATTAGTAGAGCTCAAGGTTGGCTGAGCTGATGAATCTTGAGGGACAGTGGGTGCCTTGGAAAAAAAGTCAAAGGGCTGAAAGAAGATTCTTACCCCTTGAGAAAACATAGAGGAGTAAAACAATCAGAAGACTCATTGCTGCCTCATAAACTAATCATTTCTGCCAAATCAAGTAACTGGTCTTTTTCTATGTATTAGTCATCAATGCTGAAGGTCATACAACTTTAGTGTGAATGGTCTGAGGAGAGTAGTTGACTAAATTTATATAGTGATTGGTGAAGAAATGTAAGGGAGAGATTGAGCAATTTCAGATGTTGAGAAAATATATAGTGTGATTCTTGTGCCTTGCTTAATGAGTGGTGCACTAAATTTGACATCTCCATCATACCAAGTAACTTAAATTGAGTAAAGCTGTCTGCCTCCTTATTCCTTTCTTTCTAGGCCTGATGTGCTGACTCAGCTTCCAGTTTTTTCTTAGACCTCAAAGATACAATTTTACATATGAGTAGGCCAGAAGAGGGCTAAGAGCTTCATAATAATCTTGACTTTTGACTAGCTCATCAAGTTCTCCCTCAAAAAAGGGAACTTGAGAGGAGGTCCTATATTGAGATCTACAGGACATGGTGCTAGAGTATTCTTGACTTCAATGGTTTAAAATATACTCTGGTTATTGAAGGTCCTGATAACAAGATTCTGCTGAATGTATACAGTCAATGACAATTTGAAACATGAGATCCCATCAGGAATAGTGATATAAACATCAAAGTTGAAGTCCTTAGGAATTGAGCCTAGAATCCTGGCATTAGGCAAATAAGAAAGCTGGGGCCCTACAAACTTCTCAGTTGAGGGTAAAAAAGATTGTTCAGACATTTCAGGAAGCTGAGAGGCTGGCATGAATGAAAGCAAAAATTTTTGTAGTAGATATTGAGTGTGCAGTTGAGAATTGAATATCTCAACCATGCACACTGTTGCTTGACATAATAGTAGAGATAATCCAAATAAGGAAAGAAGTGGCAGCAGGGATTGTGAGCATGCATGCCTTATTTACCACTGAGACTAGCTGGCTATGCACATAGTCCCAGCTAACAGCTGATTTTGAATATCATAAAAATATTGTATAAAATATTTAACAAGTATCATGACTTTTTTCTTTTATTATCTTAACATCTTATTGTGCAGACATCAAAGAAATTAAGGCTGTGACAGGCTTGAGGTGGGAATATTGGAATACATTGTTGCCATCATCACCCTTTTGTGCACTGTTTGGACATATATATTGGACACTTACTATATGCAGCTGAGAGTGAGCTCACTTTGTACATTGTAGATTCACACTGATACTGTACTTACTAGATATTATACTTACTCACAATATCTATACACATACAGTAGAGCTAATATTGTCTGTCATACATGATTGAAGATATTATACCAATATCTATACAGGTGAGCATATCAGAGATTTTAACAAGTTATGTCAAACTGCTGCACTACTCTCTGAAGTATCTGAAAACTTCTTTGTGCACCCACACAATTACCTTGAGTCCTGATAAAGCAATCACATATTATTATGTCATTATCTGACTCCTATCTACATGTGTTGTGCTCATATCTTTTTGTTCTTTTTTTTTCCCTCTTAGATGATTACACTATGGGATATACACTTCCTTCTACCATTTTTACTACTGTGTTTAATCTGACTGTCATTCATATCCATTTCTAGCTACCAATGCTGCTTACTCACATGTTTGCCTGGCTAAATTAAATTCCTACTAGTCATCCTCAGAAATCCTATTCAATCAAACCACAGACATTTGAGACCAACAAAGTCAATTGAATTGTTTATAAAAGAAGAGACCAGGCCAACTCATATTATAGCATATACTCCAGATTTAGCACAGTGGATAACATCAGCAGATGACTCTATGTAATAAGGCTCAGCAGTTGTATAAATAAAGATGAAACACTTGACTTCAGTCATAATAGAAGTTGAGTATCAAGTTAGTGTATTGAATCAACTGTTACCACTTAATTTAAAGTCTGCAATTTCATCAATAAAATAGGTGATGATGAACTTTCTTCTGCCAATTGTCTTCCAATCTAATGATGGAGTCTGCCACCTTCAATTTTTCACAGGCCTTTGACCTCAAAGGCTTTAATATCAATAACAATGAACAGTGATTAAGTAAGTTGTCTTGTTTAGATCTTAACTATTCACTTCTCTTTCACTCTAACACAGGTTTGATACTAGAAAGGTTATAAATTACAGTGCAGTGATATACTGTTGTAACAGAGTTACAGATAAAACTGTCTTGTGTAGTTTATGCAACCAGAATCAGATCATGGACAAGTAGGTAAAGATACAAAGAGTTAGATTAAATGATTATTCTATGTAGTAAAGAATGTGTCTAAGATGTGTGGCTGTGTTACATACTCTCTTTGAGACCAATGTTTTGTCTAAGAGGTGGGATAGAAATGAATATGTACAGTAAGTATATAAGGATTTTATATGTTTAAAGGTATATACAAGGTACATTGTTATAACATTGCAGCCACTCAGTAGGAATGTGAAGTTAGTGCTGGTTGTAAAAGGAAAGTAGGCACACAGCTGCATGCAAGCTGGCTAGTAACAAAATAAGAGTCTTAACTGGTTGGGTTGTATGACTCTATTTATCAAGGCTCAGAGTGTTCTTCTTGTTCTGCCTCCATCTCTACATCACTCAGTGTGATGTTAGTTGCAAGTGAGTCAGTGGAGGAAGCAGGCACAACTGAAATTGGCATCTCTGCTGCCAGCTCAGTAGGGATGGTAGCTGTCATCAGTGCAATGTTAGTCGCAATTGAACTTAGAGGCATTACACTGTGAGCAGCAGTCTGTTTTCAGAGGTACTCTTTGTTGGACTGACAAAAACATGGCACAAGGACATCAAATAGGAGAAGCAATCTGCACAATGCAAAGGTTGGACTCCTAATTAGTAAATAGTGTTAGAAAAAAATCTGCATAAGTGAGGATAGGTCTTCCATTCATCAAATGTTCCCTTAAGTAAGGGGTTTGGGTTATTAGTGCTAGGACACCAAGATATTTGTCATGAAAACATACATGCACAGTGCAAAGATAAGCTCATGACATTCAGTACTTGCCTGTTCCTTCACAACTGCTTGATGCAAGAGCATGTAGAATAATTGGGTATTTGCAGATGTAGTGTTGGAAAGAATCAGAGGCCCAATGGCCGGTGTCTTGATTGATGTAAGGTGTGATGCTAGCTTCAGCAAGGACCCCCCCCCCCTGCTTGGAGAGATTGACCTGCAATTTATGAGTTGAAAAAACATCTGAGATGATTGATGAAGAAGGAGCATGAGGAGGAGTTGCTGCTCTCCAAGAGCCATAACTTCTGTTGGAGGGGAAACTTCTTCCAGTGTCTTTCCCAGTATGTGATGGAAAGGCTTGTATGGATCAGTTGGATGTCTACTATGGCTAACAAGGACTTGGTTGCCCTTGAAGCAGGTGTCAGCTTTGTGTGTGGGTAGGAAGAAAGAATAAGAATCATTGTTGATCATGACAGATAGGATTGTCATTGCCTTGCAGTAATCTCTGAGTTGGACATCATTTAGCAGTGTCATTTTACTGAGGCATAGAAGAGCAAAGAAACCCATGAGAAGCATGGCAAGAAATAGAAGATTGTCATGCTTTGTTCTCAGTTTGTAGTCACCAATAACTTGAAGCAAATCATCTTGCATCAAGGCATGTTCTCAGCAAGTAGCAGATGAAAAACATTTTTTGGAGCTGGAGAGGGTTTTCTTCACTAAAGAGGAGTTGCACTTGGCATAAACATTAGGAAAATAAATTTCCAGCTGACTGCAGATACCAGACAGGAGGAGATAGACTTTGGATTGTTGTGATGAGACATGTTAGCAATGTAGAGAGACAGTTTATCAGCTGTTGGGTTGGTGGGTAGATTATGGATCTTTATCAAATTGAGGTAGGAATTAAAGGCAGAACTATAAGACCAGAAAGTAGCATTTCTGATACTGTATTCTAAGGCAATTAAAATGCTCACAAGTTAAACATTCTTTAGACTACACAACATGATGTGGTCAATGGAGTTTCATGATGGGAGTGATCATTTTTCAGTTGCCACCAGCAATTCCAGAGGGGATTGAAAAAAAAAGTCAAAGATAGAAAATCAAGGAAAAGTTCTTGAGCATCTTCAAATTTTGCTCAGAAAAGAAGATCAGTGCAAACATTTTGGGCACCAGGAATGTGGAGCACTTTCAATTTATGTTTACAAACAATGAGGATGTCAACAGCAAATTTTAGAAGGGGATTGTACAATAGTTGAGTGTGCATAGAGTTGAAGATGTTAATGGTGTTAGCATTGTTGAAATAAATGATGATGTGTTTGGGTTTTAATAGTTGTGATGCAGCGTGATGCAGGGCATACACAATGGTAAGTGCCTCCAAGAAGAAAATCAGTTCAGAGGGAGAGTCTGTTTGTGTCAGGCAATAAAAATCCAAGAAGGAGCATGGGTACCAGAAAGCCATGTTGAATGGGCACACATCACATTCAATGACAATGTCAGCAGTTGCAGGATCCCAAGCATGTGAGTCAAGTAGAAAACACCATCAGAGTGCTCCATGTATTGAGCTCCCCAGATAAGGTCACTATAGATGTCCTTGTTACATCAAATGCACACATCAGGTTTGTCAGGGGACAACTTAGCATATATGTTGCATAGCATGGGGGCCAGATGGGAAAAAACATTGAGACCCCAGTTAACCCAGCCAGCTAACTATTGCCAAGCTCATTTTGTGTGGTAGGTTGACTTTTTTTTTCATATGCAGCAAAATGGCATATTTCTTGGATCAGGCTTTAGTGTCCAGTTCCAGGGTCATAGACATGATGTTAGGGTCAATGTGAATGCCAATGATAGTCAGAGGGGCACCAAAAACATGTTTTTTTTTCTTATGAGGGATATCTATGTGGTCCCACAAACAGAGAAGGTTGGTTTGGCCATGAGGCATCTACAGCTGATACAGCTCATAGTAAAGTTGGCATTGGCATCATTAATGCTATAAAAGTCATCATTGAAACAGAAGGAGGATTGGATGTCATATAAGTCTTGAGCAGACCAAGTAACAAGACTACTGAAAAAACCCCAACAATTCAAAAATGCCTGACCTCTGAAACAGTTGCACCTATTAACATATTAATGCTTGTTAATAGTTGCCATCAGAGATGCATTGGGATTAATCTATAGGCATTAGCAATGTCCAATTTCCAAAGAATTAGAGGACATGAGAACCCTTCTCTGATTGACAACAGTAAATCACTGAGATGACACATGTTGTCCATTGGAAAACCCAATATGTCATCATAGAGAATCATCAAGTTCAATGAGAATGGGCCCACAGATTGATTTGTGATGAGGTGCAGGTCAGAAGATGTTGATTGAGGTACAGCATGAACTGGAGAGCTGTACATCCTGTCAAATAGATTGGGTACAAAATTGTCAGAAAATCTTCCTGTAGCTATTTCAATGTCTCGTTGAGATCATAGAAAGTTTGCCTCATCAATGTTATTTGGTGTACCAAGGGACATATCACAAGTTAGAGGATAGAAGTAAGGCTTTGTATCAGCAAAAGGCCAAAAACCCTTTCACAGTCTTCTTAAGATGGAGTTGACAAATGGTTTGTTGGGATGTGATACTAGCAATTGTTAGAAAATGTTGATTTTTATGAGTGTAATGCTTTTGAATAAGTCCAGATGGTCAGTTATGGTTTTAGTTGCATGAGTGTTGTTAAATTTGGACAGCAGTGGGAAAGGAAGTGGTTTTGCACAGTAAGACCATTCAAGTAGAGACTTTGGCAGGGGAATTGCAGACTTGTAGTAGTTATAGTGCAAATACTTAGAAATGTTGCCTCTGAGTACTTTAGCTCTCAATGCATCAAGTGCAGTTTGCTTTCATATGGTTTCCTCCCCAGCATTTGCAGACATGGCACCAGAAGCATTGGCTGCTATCAAAAGGGCAGCTGTTTGAGGTATTCCATCATTTACATACAGCCCTGCCAACTTCTCAGGCACTGCCACTTGATCTAGTGATGCTGGCAGTAGATTGTTTGGTTCTTTGTTTTTTGCTTCCACCTCCACTAAAATTGATTCTGCTCACATTGAGAATGGTGTCTTGCAAGTCATCAAACAGGTGTTTGCCAGTGAGGAGCATTCAGGTTGCTGGTCCAACCCTTGCTCAGATTGCTTTTTCAAACTTGATGATGCAGGAGTGAAGTGAGGTAGGTTTTGCTGAGAATAAACTGACAATGTACCTGTAATGATTTGCCCATTCACTCTGATGACTGGGCCAGGCAAAACCAAGGGCTTCTCCATATAAACCTGCTGTGACCATCCATTTTTCATGATCCTCAACCTTTTGTGCTGGATTGCTGTGTCCAAGAATGATCTCACAATTTCTGAAACATCTACAATTTTCTTTAGGAGCTCTGACATGGTGCATAGAGCTGTAGATGGTGTTGAAGTTGGCAAGTTCTCCTTTAAGGAGCTTATTCCATTTTGATGATGGAAAGTTACTAAGTGCAATTCTTAACTTGATGATGTGTCTTTTGACTGACAAGGGATTTTGGAGGTAGAGATGCAAGATTTTTCTGTTTTTTTTTTTTTTTTGCATCAGGGATCTTCAGCCTCTCTAGCAAGCTTTTTCTTTGTGAACTAAGGGAGCTCACTCACCCTGACTTTGCACTTCTTTGTTCTTGGCTCACTCTCATCAGATTCCTTTATCTAAGTCAGTAAGTTCAATGTCATGACTGGAAGGATTAGACTGGTTGTTTCTTTTCAGGAGTGGAGGATCTAAAGTCATCTCTAGAGTTCTTTGCATGCTCAGCATTATCTCTAACCTGTTCAATAGACTCCTCTCATTGGGAAGTTCCTAGTGCTTCCAATTGCTCCTTTTCAATCTTTCCTCTATATGCAGCTCTTTGCTCTTGCTTTCTCTCATTCACTTCAACGGTGTTGAGTAAGGTAATGTAATTTGAGATAGAGTCACATCTGATTGATTCTGATAAATTCAATTTATTAACAATTTCAACAATGTATGCAATAGACTGAATTTTTGACTGTTGACCATATCAGAACTTGTCAACAATGTCCTCAAGTTGTTGGATAATTTCTTGTTCAGAATCTGGGACTCCCAGAGGGAGCAGTGTTGAGTCCCTATCTGTTCTGCCAGATGCCATCTGGATTCTAGCCTGTCCAGTAATTTCAGCAGGTGAAATTGATTTTCCTGCTTCTCCTCTTCCATGAGAACTCATTAGGATGTTTCAGAAGTACAAGAGCACAATTAGAAGAGGAGATCAGAACTTGGGGAACAAAAACAACAGTGAGTCTAGTACAAAGAGAATTGTTTCTGAGTTTGAGAAACAATGTTTCAATTGCAAAGCTAGTTTAGTAAGAGATTGTAATATACTCAAGTTGCTTAACTAGTACCTATTGAGAAGGTTTGTCCCTAAGGACAGGTAACATAGTTTGCTCCCTAGGTATTGCAGTCATGTGATTGTTCCAACTTGAGTCCCTCATTGGTTTGATGAAATCAGTAGATTTAACACAGTGATAGCATGCTTGGTCGCCTAGATGCATGCTAGAGAGAGAGATCTATGTGAGCTCTCATTCCAAGACACAAACAACCTATCAAGGAATATGTAGATTGTAGGCTATCTATAAGAAATTGATAACTAATCCAAAGCACAAAGATGTGAAAGGTGGGCTCTGGCAGGTTCCTAAAGATTCAACTGGTAGGTGACATAGAGATTGCTTTTAGCTGAGTAAGCTACTGGGTTTGTAAAGAAACTATAATAGAACTGCTAGATGAGAGGGAATAGTGGGATTCAGAAGTAGGTGTACCTGAGGAAACCTCTAAGGTGCTAAAACTTCTCTCTTCAAAGTCAGTCTTGGCAACATTCTTGCTGACCAGTGTTGCCAATGCTTCTTGCCAACAGTCATTGCTGACAGGCTTGGCAATGGTTGTTGTTGACAATTTTGCCAACTGTGTCGTGTGACTTGAATAGGAGGGAAGGTACCCTGGAGAAGAGGATTTGCAGGGGTTCCAACTGAGTTAGCTGCTGTGTGGCAGAGGCAGCAGTGGCAGAAGGAGGGGAGGAGTGGTAGCACTGTCCTGTACCTCCTTGGCTAAACTATGCCTCAAAAGGCATGGCACTTTGCATGTAAGCACTTAGCACAGGACTAAACTATGGTCTCAAAAAGCATGCAAAAATGCTGCAATGGCAACATAGATGATTGGCAATGGTCACCTAGCATGTGGTTTGCCTTCTGAGGGTGACATAGACTTAAAAGTGTAGAGACTTGGCAGAAGTGGCACTAGTGATAGCTACCAACTCACTGCACAAGAGCAATTTAGAGTGTAAAGCATAGAACCATAGTGTGAGGATGAATTCCTCTTGTAGAACCTTGTTATTTTTCCTACTTTTTGTACATCTTATATACTACTAGGGTGGAGTAATTGGTAAGCTTTCCTCTTCTTCTACTATCCTAAATATGTACTAATTTCTTCTTATTCTGATGTCATAGGAACATTAATGCTGTCAAGTGGAGCCTATGAAGTCATAGTAAGCCTCTTTTTAGACAGTTTTTCCTTATGCTACTCCTTTTTCAAGAAAGAATATTCTGAACTATGACTACTGGACACAATTTTCGTGATTTTGTCAAGTCACATGTCATCACATGTTGAATCACATGACTTGTCATGTCACAAAAAACAAGTAAAATTTGAAATTAATAACTATTCACAATTAGAACCTTTTTGGGCTTATCAATGGATTGATCAATAGTTATATCAATACTTACTTTGTTTTGTAGATTTCTTTCTACAATGTTGAAATCACAGAATGTTTGGTCACATTTGGGCTGAAAACACATAAGGCATAAAAAACAATGTCCACTAAATTGTGTTGGCCCATTTCCACATCTACAGACCCTGGAGGCACCTTTCACATATAGTCAAAAAATGAAATACATCTATTGAAAGTGTCTACTGTACAAATTTGGTGTTTCAAAATTTTTGTCACAAATGATCATGCTGACTCATACTGCCAATTATATCTCTCCCTTGGCACTATTTCAAAGCTCATGACATTAACATGTTGTGGTTGTCAAATCCGATCAAAATTAAACATCACACATCTACCCTCTCACTGCAATGTATTTTCTTTGAATATTTAAAATGTTATAAAACTT
>JABAKA010000215.1:0-12575 GCA_018857285.1 Termitomyces sp. Mi166#008
AGAATTCTTCTCTTCATGTCAACCGGATCATTATCGCACAGACTGCGATTGCGGACTCATGTGCGTGGATTTGTCCGAACAATGGATTATGTTCTGTTGTCCAGCAGAATGCCGATGGCTCCCGAGTATGTATGAACCAGGAGATGTTGACATACCGTTGGTGCAGCCCGGGACACTATTATCGGTTCCTCTTGGTCAACTGCTTTCAGCTCTATAATCCGGGCCGCTCGTGGCCCACCGACCCCAGTCTACCCCACATCATGTGTCGCGAAATACGATATCTTTGATCGATCGAGGAGGTGAAAATAAACTCTTCTGCTTCTTTGCTGAACACGGTAAAGCGTAAATGTCCGTCCCGTCCCTCGGGAATATCTTCCTCGGAAGTTTGTCGGGACCCATCTTAGCCTAAGCCAGAGGACCTCGAATTAACTTACGATCCATTGATCCCAATCTACACCGAATTGACCAATATTTTGGTGGTTTTGGATGTTCTCACCCAGACTGAGTTTCAGGCGTAGTCGAAGAATCAGGAGACGATATGGTGTGGTGGTGTGAAGTGACATCTCCTTGTGTAAGCTGCGGCATGGAACGTTCCATACGCGCATTTGACGGCATTCCTCGTTTAAAGTTTCTGAGAAATTCTGGACCTAGTTTCACTTTGCATTGAATCAAGGACGTTCGACACATGCCTGAACGCCACGCCAAGACTTTCGGGCTTACTGAAGTTATGTAGATGACCTTAATCGCTTCTTGTTAAGGAACTTCCGTCGCTTTCGACGAACTTTCCATCTCATTCCTCACGGAGGAACTCCCCGATAAACCAACGACATAGTTCCGGCCGTTACCCTGACTTGATAGTATGATGTTGTGTGTATGGTAAGGTATCATTGCAGGCAGAACGAATGATACATATTCACGCACTCGAACTTGATACTAGACAATTGAACTTCGACAACTGATCGATGACTAGACTTCTACATCGACCGTGAGGATAGAGTATATGTAATTCACATACAAAGGGCAATAGTTCGGTACAGAGTCATTGTGACGTTATAAGAATATACAGAGGTCCATCTGATCTCGTCAGCGTCCTCTCAAGGTATCTAGAGCACAACACGGAAACTATCTAGAATTCTGCGATCATCTGGTGTGTATCCCACTGTCCTTCCCGTTCCACCGCGTTGTGGATGTGGAAGCGATGGTGTCAGGCAATCCGAAGATAAGGGGGGAAGTCTCAGTGAAGTATCATGATCTTGCGAGTTTGGTCCGGGCAGTGGCCGGGACAAACTATAGTGTGTGATTGGCAGGGATGGAAGATGAAACGATGGTGCGGGTGAGGTCGTTGGAGAGGCGGGGCTGGCAGAGGAGTAGTCATACAGTGTCAGGGGATTTGGATGGGTCTGTTCCTCCAAACTGTCGCTTTCATCTGACAAGTGAGAAGAACGATCGATTCGCGAATTGTGTAGCTTGCTGTTCACGAAAATTGCATGCGGAGCCTGGATGTTTCGGAGATAGTCATAGTTTTCTATGACAGGCAGATAATTATAGTCACTGCCCTTATGGTTGGAAGTTCACGCATGTCAGGACGAAGTGTCGAAGCCTAAAGGATGTTGGAGCATACCGAAAAATAAGCGACTAGATGCCATTTCCGATTCTCACTTGACCCCGGAAGATGGACCGAGACCGAGTAGGTTTGTTTTGTAAGGCCGTCGGGCTTTGATGGCCTGTCCTTTCGTCTCGTGGGCAGAGGCAAAACGACATTTGGATCCGATGCCCTCTTCGCACTTGACAATATTTCGGTAAACGTCAACAAACAAGAAATTTGAGAAAAACTGACCGACGAGCAGCCTTGGCGTCCCTTTCTTCCTGTGTGGTTTCGACTTTCTCTTCGTAGAATAGATAGTCGCCACGCATTCGACTCTGTGACCTAAAGAGTGAGTACAAGAGATAAGCAGAAAATCTCATGGAGTCTGCGATTTGACCTACCATCGTCGACCGTCCGTCCATCTTAATAGCCCGCCATCATCTTGAGCTTCTTCCCAAACGTATACGTGCCCACTCCTGAGCTCGTCGCGTTCAGATGTGAGAAGGCGTCGTCGAATGATCGGGAGGATGTTTAACCGAACGGCTTCAAAAACAATGTGAGCGTCATGAGCATCACGGACATCTGGATATCCGTTATTAATCACAGTCCGATAGCAATGACAGATTAACGCACGAAGGTATGGATGAGTGACTACTCCAGTCCTAATCATTGCAGGAGATACTACCGAAGGGTCTCTATGAAAGAAAGTCGGTAGAGACATATTGTGATCAAAAGTGCTCCCGGCTTTATGAGCATCTTTATATGTAATTGTCCTGAAATAAGGTGTGCGTGATCGATACCCTGACGGTTCCTTGTGGATAGTAACTATTCGGAGAGTTAACAGAGACACTAGATGAATCTAGATTTGAGATCAATCGTGATTTATTTAAATAGACGAACCACGGTGTCGGTCGGACTAAGTATATGATGGCCGTCCGCGATCTTGGGGAGATTTGTGTATCTACAGTTTGTTCTGTACATATGAGGAGATAAAACAGGATGCTATCATGTGTTTACCGCCGGCTAGTGGTCCTGAGGGTTGGTCAAGGGCGTGAGAACAACAGGAATCACAAGTCGTTAGTGAGTAGTTAGGGGTTTCAGTTTGACTAGACGGGCTTTTTGTTCTTATTCTGCTTCAGTCCTTCCCTTTACGACCCAACAGAATTATTCAGGATGAGAAACTGTCCCACGATTCAGCCACTAGTTCAAACTCTCAGAAATCGAAGGAAAAAGTTCGGATATCCGAAGTTTTCCCCAATCTTAGTTACGAGATACTGACGTTTTAGAAGTACAGCTGCTTGTGAATCGGAGTTCGGAACGGAGGCACCCTTTGCCCACTCGGAGGAGATAATGAAGTTCAAAAGGTTGCAGCGATCGCCATTTCCACACCGAATTCCACCAGAGATAATTAAAAGAGTTTTCTGAAATATACGCCCCGTGAGCTTGAAGGTGACAGTGAAGGCGAATGAAATCTGCTTTGGGCCAAAGGACACAACAACGCAGAGAAGCGCTCAAACGATACCGGGAAACGCTGCGACATGGTTTGCATCCCGAGTGCGAACCCAAACTACAAGGTGCAGCTCGTTGATTTCCTGATTGGCACTTCTGACGTTGAGACTCTCTATTCGGACTCAACTCGCACCGCTCATTATAAATTCACCCTGCCACAACATACCCGCTTTTCTCACTATCCTCTCGCCCACATCAACTCTTTTATCTCCTCTTCTCTTCGACTCCGCCGCCCTCGCCCAAGGTATGAGTGCGGATGCCGATGAGGGGTACTTGCATGAGCAGGGATCGGACCTCAGATGAGGAAATGGCACCGATTGAGAGAGGTGGATGTTCGGCCACACTACAGATACGGCTATGCTCTGTTCCAACTTCATCGCCACCACACTATGACCACTCTGACCTACTACGCTGTCAACGTCCACCGCCTGAATAGGAACATACGCCATGCATGGCGCCCTCTTCGCATTAACGTCAATGCTGACACCGACCAGCCCTTCCTAGTCTTGTGGCTAACGATGCCCGTCTACAGGTACATGGGTTGGTGGAGCACCACGATCCCGACGGAATTTATGTTACCACCGTCGTATATGATCCTCTCCTGTTTCCAGCTCATCATTTACCCACGAAATGACCACAACCACAGACAGAGGCCCGTCCTTCTGCTCTCTCATGCCTTCTCCAATCCCCTCGTCGACGGGGGTGGGATGGGTCGAGGGGTGGATGTGCGGCAGGCGATGTTACGGTGGGGAGGAAGAGCAGGGGAGAGGTGGATATGGGAGGGACCGTGGTATAGGCGTGGAACGATGCAGACAGTGTTGGGCTTGGTTGTGGGGAAGGGTGGAGGGGTGATGTGATGCGAGGGTTTGACTTGGGACGACATGACACCCCACGCTTTCCATCTCCATCACAGGACTCTGAACGCATTGCACAAGGAGTTCAAACTACCCGACCAACTGGAAAATGTACCGTGGTGGTGGGTTCATATCTGTTCGATCCACAATTTGATATTTTCGTCATTTTCGTCCTTGTTTCTTCGACTGCATACACATCTTACTTGACTAAACGCTCGATGACCGACCTCTTCTCACTGTTGGTTCACCTTCTCAACTGCCTTGACTCTTCTTCACTCCGTTTTCGTTCCTCTCACCAATCGCCGAGGCGGCAGAGGTAGAGCCAGCGTCCCTCTTGAAATGGATCTCCAAGGGTATTGTGGCGGCTGACAGACGACAATACTGTCCGGTCACTTAGTAGGTCATCCTTCTACTTTCCTGAGCATGCTGCTGAGATGTATCGTGGATGAGAACACTGGACCCACCCATCTACGCCCGTTTTTTCAAACGTGCCGTCCTGCATGGTTTTGGCATCAAGATCTCAACGTTCGCAAGTATTTTAAGGCGCAGTACCTACGTACGCTCCTTTCCTGTACCATGTGCTTACCTTCTTTCAACAGAGACTCTTCCGCTTCAATTTTTTTTTGTCTCGCTAGAGAAGGGAACAGGGAGCACGTTGCGTGGACATCCATCGCTTTGCGAGTATGGATGGGGGTCATGGAGGAGCCAACGCTAGGATAGGCGTGCAGGATGTGACGCAGAGAGAATATGATGTGTTCGTTAGGTTGCTGGTGTTCAAATATCATTGTCGCGTTATCATTCCACCGGTTGTGTAAGTTGCTCATATCCTTTGTCTCGTAGTGGGTGTTTACCAAGTCACCGAAGCTTGTCGCAGTAGGATGCCTCTCGGAGCCAGTTGTTTGGTTCTGGGTTCGAGAAGGGCGCGGCGAATCTACGTGGATTGTGGTCGCTTTGCAGGTATGGATGGGTTTCGCGTGTCATCGAGAAGGGCTGCTAATGTTGGAGGCAAGAGCGGGGTAGTGACATGGTAAGTCTTAGCTTATGGGAATTTCTGGACGATGGCTGATTCGTCTCCAGCATCTGGATGCAGCTTGATGTCGACGGATCATTTTCTTTTCAAGATTCGTCCCCAACTATAAGTTACTACCTCATCACGGACCGCGGCATTCATCTCAGCTACCAAACGCACTGTATGGTTTCTGCAGCTCCAGTGCTTGGGCTATCATGTACATACAAGTCGTCATTCGGGTCAGACAGTGGGCACCTCAGGAGCTTTTGGCTCCTTCTCTACGCCCTTTCGGCAGCGGTACCAGCTGGGCCTCTCTTCAACATTCAGATGGGCATTCTGGCTGGTAGGCTCCACAATGGGGCTATATAGTGTCGTCTCTGCGAGCTGCACAGGCAGCTGTGGCATATCTGTAATCTAACACTGCACCTGCAGCCTCCTTGAGGTTTGGGTTCTTCGTTTAATTCAAAGTTTCGTCGCGACTTCTCATTGTACACTCGTCATACCAAGAAAAGTCACCTGTTGAGGTAGGTCCAGGACATGACAGAAGGAAGTCGTGGGGGGCACCCGATCTAATTTCGCACTAGAATCCATGTAAGGCAGCGGATTAACCGTCGGACCGATGGCGCGTCTTTCGTCTTTCCCCAAACCCAACGTCGACTCTGTTCCACAAGCTCGGAGAATCGAGCTCGTATCAATCAAGAGCTTTTCCAAAGAGGGCACATGGTCGCTTTCCAAGGGTGATAGTCCTAAGATTCTCCGTGGTGTTTGCTTGTCACTCATAAGCCTGAACAAAGCTAACACTCCAGAGATTTAGTTCATCTCTAAATATTTATTATAATACTTAGCCGGAGAGCCCTCGTGTGTTTGACCCGCACGGATCCATCATGGTCGTGTAGGACTTTTTCTTTTTTAGCACATCGTACTGCTCGAGCGTCTCACTCTCATAATTCAATACCTTGCCTCTCCGCTCCGATTGCTCAGATCACCACCTTTCTCTTAAGTATCTCCAGCTCCCCATTGACATAACAAGAGAGATTCCGTGGGACTCCCAAATGGAACTCTAGGACTTCAGATTTTCGTAAGTAATCATAAGCAAGACTACATATAACTCATATAAGCAACTTTTCAAGTACACATGGTACATGGACGACGGATAGTGGAAATTGCACCGAGCCTACTTCAATATGCATATTGGTGTAGCGCACCGCGATGTGTGTTTCATCTCACATTGTAAAGATCGGTGCTTCATCAGAGATACTCCACGTTCGAACCGCGCAGTGTACTCATGAGAGCAAATTGGAGATGGTAATAGCATCTTTTGTCTTTTAGTATGTATACTCAATAAGCTTCGTCGACCCAGACCCACGTCGAAATTCTTTCTGGATACATACCCCTGCGGATATACTTCCCTCTCACCCACACGTCAACACCGATAGCGGATTATCCTGGCCCTATCTTCACTACGCATGCACCGGGGTAGTACACCCACGATGTTTCATCCTCGCATTTGTTGCATAGATCAGTGTTTCATCAGAAACACCTGCGTTCAAACCGCACTGTGCAGTCAGTCATTCTATTGTTTGACAGAGGTTTTTATTTTTCGTTTTTATTTTATTTCGCTACTACTTACACTCATATGCATCCGTGATAAAAAGTACAATTATCAGCTGCAGCCCTACGTTTCTTAGATGGGTAGCCCTACGTCGATCGACTTTTCTCCAGTATGGTGGAATTCGTGTCGACGAACGACCTTCTACCCACGCGCAACGTCCTGTCTACCATGTTCATGGCGATCAATCCACGAACTGGTTTTCAGGCCAATAATGACACCTAGAGCATGAAAATATTCTTGAGCCTAGTCATACAGCAGCAAATATATCACAGTCCCTCAGAACGAGATTCTCACAAGTTCAACACTTCCATTGCCATGTATAGAGAGAATAAAAAATCGGGAGAATTTCGTAGTGAGGGTACATATCATGTCATGGATCGGGGTTGCTACATCGGATGTGTTATTGGCAAAGGCATAGCAAAGAAGTCTGCGAGGTCAGAAACAATGTGCTCGGTCACCCAGTCTGACCAAAACATATAAAGTATATATTGAAGGGTTAATTTTCAGAATTCGCTGGAGAAGGCGCTCGATTGCGAGGAGGATGCAAGGCTCCTTATCGTCTCAGAACTGCTCCTTGGGGATCCAGCGCAGACGCTCGTGAATAAGCACGCATCACATGTTTGGAGCAAGGTAAGGCGCAGCGTGCTTTTTTGTTCTGTCATATGTATATTGATGTGTGTCATAGATCATTGAACTCTCGCGGACGCCGCCTGCGCCACCCATCTTTGCTTAGCGAGCCTCTTTGCTGTCGTTTCGTGCGCGAGAGACTGACATTATCATCGTCTAACGTCAAGAAGTCAGGCAAGTGGGCCTCGCTTGCATGCCACGAGACTGGGTCATTGGTCATACAGGTACGTTTATCTATCATCCACCCCTCTTTCATGCTTTGTGCTTACACCGACGCCCATAGCACGCGTTTCAAAGCTGGAGTCCAAAGCAAAAGACGGGATCGTTGACAAGTTGATCAATAACGGCCCGAGCGTCTTTGTCGAGGTCGCGAAGAACCAGTGGGGGTCGTATTGTATACACCACAGTACGTCCCTTTCCCCTTTTCCTTGCTTTGTCTTTTGGTCGTGCACTGATGATGGACACCCATTGATAGTCCTCGAACACGGATCGGACAAGCACCGTGCGTAGACGCTCCAACATCTCCTTGATGGCCTCCTTGACTTTGCGACGAGCGAGCAGGGCGCCAAGAGCATTACAAAGGCCCTCAAGGAGGTCGGGCAGCAGACGCTCGATTGGATCGTCGAGCGTATGTGCGAGGGCTGCAAATGGGTGAGTCTTCCTCCTCCCCTCTTCCTCATCTCACACGTAACCTCATCCAACACTCATGCATAACCACAGGTCCCGCCGAGCGATGGTCGTTGACCTCGCGCTGAGCGTGACTGGGAGCTAACTGATCGCAAGTGTGTTGCCCATGGTACGTCCGTTGTCCCAGCCCTGTCTTCCATGTGCCTTGGGCGCTGATATGATGCCTAATTCGCTCCACAGAGCTCTCCTCTAATCGGACAATCCGCTTGCACCTCAAAACATTGTACGAACCTATTGAAAATTGTAGGTTTTGTATTTGGTGCGTATGGTTGGGTGGAGGGAGGGTGTTGAGGCGAAGTGTGTTTCAGTTTCCTTTGTTTTCTCCCTGAGTTCTTGTGTTTCTTCCTCTTCATTTCTTCCTGGCAGCGGAGGCGTGCCTTGAGCCCCATCCCCCATTCCGTCCCTTCCCTCATCTTATGTTCATGACCTACTTGTCATTTTCTGTAAGGAGTGAAAGACGGGCCATCACCTATGCAAGTACGTCAAGGTGTCGATGTATAAGGATTATGGACATGTTTTCGAATAATCGAGAGAGAAGGGATACCATATTGAACAACAGATTATATATGCTTGGATACTTGTAATATAGTAATGCAGACCTCATCTGCTTTGAGAAGACGCCATCTGAGTGACATCGTTGTTCTTGGATGGTCTTCAATCAAGAGAGAAGGTCATCAGGGGACTGAATATAACAAGAATGGAGTTGACTTGCCACGCCGTCGAGAGAATTTCGTTTAGGGGAATCATTTGTCCTCTGCCTTCTGATAACGTTTCTCGAACTTTTGCACGAGCGTTGAGCCTGTACTCATATCCGGTCATTGGAACAAAGAGCCCTTATGAGAAAGAAGACAGATAAGTAACGTACGTAACCTGCAGTAAATCAGAACAAGATGTGATCAAAGAATAGATTCGAGCACAATAAAAGTCATATTTACCAACAATGAGTGGAGATAGCCTAGATTCAATGCATAGTGAGTAAGAGGAGAACAACCAATGTCCAGGACACCCACTCCTTGTGGTGATTGTGAAAAAGGCTTGTTTTTATCACTCATCAACATCAAGGTGACTGGGAAGATTGTATGAATCTGACAAACCACCAAAAAGTAAACTTGTAGGAGCAATGTAGTACTGAGGTGGATGAGTGATTTCAGACAAATTATAACAATGCATGCACATACATCACTCACAGCCATAAGCATAGAAGTTGCACCGATGCTTGTTAATATTCCATTGCCCATACTACAAATCATGAGTACATCACAATAGATCAACTGAATAAGTTTGCCTGAAGACTATCAGACGGTTGATTATCTTTTCAGAACTAAGGGCACATAATGCAGGATTTCTATTGGCTTATTCATGGGATAGAGCTCACCTTTGGAATCCGGTACGCATCCTGTACAGGAAATAGACAAGAGATGCGCTTATGGTCAAATCACAGGCGATTCCGAAAGCACAAGTGGCTGACAACCCGACCTTACTCCGTTAAAAGTGAGGATCTGGCAATCCTCAGAAGTAGATGTACCTACCCGTGCTTGTGGTGTGTCGAGAACGACCAACGAAGGAGAGTCATACCTGTCCGGAAGATCAAGTATTCATGCTAACATGGAAGAAATCAACCACCGACTCTGTAACATTAGCCACTAAGGTGATAAATCATGTGTTTGGATTAGAAAGCTTAGAGTTCCTATAAAGCTGCCTTACTCAGTCCAGTACCTGGCTAAAGATCAACAAGGCCATTGGATAGACTGTATTATATTAAGTTACCAAGCTGTGCGAGAGAAGTGGCAAGCTAGGTAAGGTGGTTAGATTTCAGGTGGGTAGACATAAGTCAGAAATGATGCATACTATGAATGCTACAAGGGGTTTTCGCCATTGACATCTAATACTCACTATGGACAACTGGGTAGAACAAGTGATGATGTTAAATGGGATGTATGGTACTCACGGCAATATACTCTCCATGCATAGAAACTAACACAATGATACCATGGCTTTGAACATCAACAAACTACAATATATAGTACGAGCGCACCTCTGAACCAGTGATGAAATGACAAGCTAATGTCATCAATCAACATAAGAGCTGCAAAAGGGAACAATGATCACGCACGTTTATTACTAGAGAAACCTGTTAAATTTGGTGTTAAGATCACTGCAAACTCAGGTGGACTATGCTGCATACTGCAGATCCTCTTGAAGTCAAACAAAGTCAATATTACATGATCCTGAAACAATAGCATCAAACTGACAAGGGGATCCTGATGGCCGTTGACTTCACGTTCTCAGGCAACTTGTTAACAATTAAGTTCAAGTGCACGGACTGCACCAGGAAAGCCATATTTGCAGCATCCATGATGCTGATACAACTTGTAAATCAGATCACTAAACGGAAGAGATGAGCATATAGAACCCACAGAAGCATTATGACCTGTGAACATTGAATGTTTATCAATAATCAAAGCCACAGAGACATACCACTTACTAATGCTTTCAAGAGCCAATGATCACCAGGATAGATGTGGAAGTAATATGCCGTTTGTGAGCATGTGATGCCAAAAAACCTGAATTGATATCAGGCAGAAAAGAATGTAGGACAATGACCATACGTGAAGCTGGCCATAACAGCTAGGTAGCAGAGATATATGAGTAGCATGAGTGGCTCACGTTGATTGCAAGGTACATACGTGCAAGATAGGGTATGACAATGCTATTTCCTGGCGGGGTAATCATCAATGTAGGAAGTAGATGGGCTTACTTCGAGCTGCTTGGATGCAACTTGCGTTTTAATCTGTTGAACGATCATATTAGTAAGCCAGAACCTCATTGCGCACCACTTGCCGGTGATGCTGAATGGAGTGCAGATTTAATATTAATCTCTGACAAAGATATGGATCAGGAAGCCATAACAGTGGAGCCGAACAAATCTGAGTCTTTCTAATTAGGCAACCCAAAAAGGCAGTACAGGGAAGGACAGGGTAATTATGGTGCCGTGTACTGCCCAACTGTTAGGTAGAACATATCCCAGTTTAGTGCATCAAGGGGAGACAGTGATGTGATATATTTTTGTCCAGAATTTCTCACATCCTTGACTCGTTTCTCCATATATTGCTGAGAATGTATGAAAAAGCAGAGTTTCTGCCGGCATTTACAGATCCTTTATCCATCCTTCCTGTGGGGCTTGAGTGAAAGTCAATGACAATGGTACACTGAAATAGTGATTACGTGTGAGCACTAGGGAGCATGGAGTGATGGAGCACTAAGGCTATCAATCACAAATGACAAAATGACGTTGGAGGCTGTTAATGTCTTCTCAATGTAGATAGCACATTCCATCCACTAGAAAAGTAGCATGTAAACCTTCCTTGATGCTAACATGACTTAGAATTCAAATCATCAAATGAAAAAGACACCAGCTCATAGCACTCACCATTCCATGGTCTACTTGTAGATGAGATATTACTCCTCAGCTTCTTGCATCAGTTGGTACCCAAAAGTTTTGGTCACATGTTCCTATTGCATCATACATACGCTGTGTAAGTGTTAAGTGTAGTAGCACTGCAAGTCCCACATAGCCCGCTATGGATGGGCTGAATTTCCTCAGATGTGTGTATGGAACTCAAAATCATTCATTTGTTGAGTTATCTTTCAATATCTATTTATTCGTAAGTTTGCCATCTTATTTCAATTTTCATGTTTATGAAAAATGATGTCATATATCTTTGTAGCAGGCATTTGTATTTTTCAAGTCTATTTGTTTAATTTGTTTAATGTGTCTGTGACATATCCCGGTAAGCAAATGTTTATAGGAATATTCATGTTACCTTCTTTTTATTCAAAACTATCAAAGATTATGTATTTTCTTAACTGCTATTCATCTTTTGATGTTTTTTTTCTTATATTTATAAACTAGGTGGTTCATATCATAGTACATGCTCCAGATGCACATGTGTGTGGTGGTCTGTCAGCTCTACTCAGTTCCAAATAAACCTTAAAGATGAGTCATGAAATGAAGATCTCTATTGTTTGTCATGGAATCATTTACTAAATAACTCCCTGCATCTTAGGTAATACATAGTACACATGTCTTTTTCTTGCTCAAAACTTGTTTCTGTGTTACTGAAAATCTGACTATCTATGTTTTTCTACAATTGCATTGTCATGTCATGAATGTTTGCCCAAGATCTACCTCCATTCTGTGCTCATCTGTCACCTGGAATTCACACAATTTTCTTTTGAGTTTCTTCTGTCCCTCCCCACATTTGTCCTCCAGGTGAGACATTTTACCCTTCAACTGAGCCCTTAGCTCATATCCATATGTTTTGTACTAAATTGGTGGAATCCTATCTTGCTGAAGCTGCTGTCTAACAGTGTCAGTGATCTCAAGACCAGTAATATCTTTAGCTTTCTCCCATCAAATTTACCACTTTGAATGATAGTTGGGCAGATACAAGATTTCCCAGTCAAAACTTCTCAGGTTTGAATGCTTCATAGCTTGTGAATTTATTTAGTTTCAGTCTGGACTTGGTCAATTGTAATTATACCTTATTTTTGTGCATACTGAATTAGGTTTTCCTCCATGATGATCCTTGCAGCTGGTGTGTTTGGGTAATTTGGCCTTGCAGCCGCACAGAACACTGTTGAGGGGGACCCCTTGGGCCTCCCCCCCCACCAGAGCTTCTCAAGCTCTCC
>JABAKA010000216.1:0-12512 GCA_018857285.1 Termitomyces sp. Mi166#008
CGAGCCACTGAGGCCAAATAGCTCTATTCGTGTAGAGTTATCTGGTGCAGTGCCCTTGACGTGCACTGGGGCACACTTTTAGTCTGATCAATGAACGTTCCTACCGGAACACATTGAGATGCTAGACTGGTCAGTCAATGTTCCTACTGGAACACATTGAGATCCTAGACTGGTCAGCCAACGTTCCTACCAGAACACATTGAGATTCTAGGCTGATCAGCCAACATTCCAGTATACCGGAACACATTGAGATCCTTGGCCTGTCGGCCATTACTATACTCAGAGTGAGGTCACCTCCCATACCTCATCTCTGTTTTATGCCTTAGATCAATTCATCAGTCTCAAAGGGGAGTATGTAACCAGGTCATTACATTACAATGACCATATTAGGAAGTTGTCACATAGAGTGACATTATTTATGATCCAATATTGTATTAGCTAAGACAACTTTCTTGTATATCACAACGTAACTAGTCAAATACTGATCAGTGGTCTGATTTAGTTATTGTGTGAACCGCAAGACAAGTTCTTCTGCGTAGCCTCAGGGCTACAGGGGGCTGTGCCAATAATCCTAATATTGAGATCATTGGGGAGCTCAGGTGGAGGTGAATTCTGAGCAACCCTGGTAGATGTCGGTTTGGCTGCAGGAGATGGGGATTGCAGTTGGTGAGGGCCTTTGAATCTGTTCCAGAAAATGTTGGGTGGGAAGGAGTAAAGGAGAAGGGGGGAGTGAGGGTGGTGTTTTGGAAATGCAATATTTGGTTGGGGGCAGGTCAGAGGTGGTGTAGGGAGAGGGATTGTGTCAGTTTGAGGTTGTGCTGTGTTGTCTCCAGGCTGAGGTGGTTGCTCTGATGGAGTGGCATGTGAGGGGGTGGATTTAGCTTATGAAGATGGTGGGTTAGGTAGTGTACTGACACTTTTTTCCCTCTTAAGGTCCACCAAGATAGGCTGATGAATGGATTCAGGGTTGGTGGGCTCTAGGCAATCCTTATCAACAACTTCTTCGATGGTCAGGGTGGGCCTGGACTTGAGGGAGAAGCTAGCAGCGAGTCAGGCATCTTTGGTTTTGAACATCATAGCCATTGACTTCCAATCTATATCTGGGTTAGCATCACACAGCTATGGCAAATCTAAGATGACTGGTGTGGTGTGATGTAGCTAAGTTACTAGTAGATTGACTGGGAATTTAAGACTATTGGCTAGAGAGATGATGTCAGAGTGGTGATGGATGATGAGTTCAGAGGTAGCTGGGGTATTGTTGAAGAGTTGAAGTTTGATGGGTTCACCAATTTCCTTGCCTGAGAGAGCTAACTCTGAGCTGACAAAGGTGCCTTTGGTGCCACTGTTGATCAGGGCAGTGTAGGTGGTGCCAGTTAATTGGAGCATCACTTCAATAGTGAAGGACCTTGCCAAGCTAGAGTGTAGTCGTCCAAGGAAAGCAGAGGTCATTAGGATGAAATTGCTGTGAGGAGGGAAGTGGAAGAGGATGATGAAGGTGGATGGGGAGGAGCCCTGATCCAAGGTCATGGTAAGGTGGCACCAGTTGATCTTGGGGTTGGTGCTTCATAACCAAGGCAAGCTGAGAACAAGGGGAGTGTCCTCATGCAAGTGAGTGGTGAGCATTTGTACCTCCTGCATGGTTCCATTCCCAAAGGTGAGTGGAACAACAGCATAGTGTGTAATGTTGCTGACAATTGAGGGTTTGCTGTTAAACAGGCACAAACAAATGGGGGTAGGAAGTCAAATGAGAGGTAGGGAAGCAGAGTGGGCCTAGGAGGAATTGACAAAGTTGTCAGTGGCATCACTGTCAACCAGTGTGGTGGTGAGTTTGGAGTGAGGATTGAGAGAGGTGTGGAGGACAAAGGATTGGGAGGAGCAGGAAGAGAGGTAAATGGTGCAGGTGTCCAGAGCAGAAGCCAATGTGTGTAGGTGTGAAACTGCCTGTGTGGGGTGTGCAAAAGCTGATGGAGGAAGGGCCACACCAGTGACATTTGGAGGGTTCAGGGAACAGGAAAACAAAGGTCAGAGTTGAGTCAGGGGTCAGGGAACATCCTGGTGTGGGTGCATGGCAGATGAGGCAGAGGGGTCTTTCTAGTGGTGCTGGTCAATCTGAGTGATGAGGTTTTTGAAACTCTTGTAGGTGGGCTGTTTTGGCATGAGTCAGAGCACATTATGAATGTGCTTAGACAGGGCCTTGCTGAGCTAGAACCTCAAGGCATTGTAGTTCCAGCCTGTTTTGTAGGCCTGCTTCTCAAATTGAACAACAAACACAGTGAAACATTTGTTGGTGCTCATCCTGAGAGACATGAGTTTTCTTCCAGCTTTGGTGACCATGTTGAACACTCTGAACTTGGAGGAGAATTTCTTAACAAATGCTTGCCAGTTTGTGAAGAGGGGATGGTGGAGTTGAAGTAGAGAATGGTGGTGTAGTGATCCAGTGCGATACCTTGCAGATAGAATGTGGCAAATGCAATTCATACTTGGTTGGAGATGAAAGTGTGTGACTTGCTCTGGAACATAGTCAAGCACTAAACAAGAAAGATTTGCCACTTCCAAGGGTTGCACCTGCTGAAGAGTTTGGGCTTCTGAATGTCTAGCCATCCTTCATGTGCAAGAGCCTCATGCAAGCCTTCAGGGTCATTCTGATTGTTGTTGTTCCATGTGAGAGCACTGGCATTGTAGTAATAGTAGTAGTGATTTCCAGCACCACCATGTGGCAGAAATGCATTGATTGCTGGTCCCCATTTGCTGGGGGGTTCACTGTCAGAGAGTCCACTCAAGAGAACACCTCCAGGTGCTCTGCTGCCAAGAGGCGGTTTATTTGGCAACCAGTTGGCTGCCACCTGAGAGTCCAGAAGGTGGTCTGGGGGGAGAGAAGGGAGCGCCACCCAAGTTACCTGAGCCTTGTGGAGCAGTGCTGAGTCTGAGACCACTGATCAGATTGAACTCTTGGTCCTGAGAAACCCAAGCTAAAGCCAGTTGTTGAAAGTTCAGGAGTGCAGCATTATCAGTGGAACTCACAGGTTGTGGTGGTTCAGTCACAGGAGTGGCAGTCAGAGAGGGATGAAGGGGGATCTCTTTAAGATGGCTCAGCAAAGCAAGTACTGGTTTGGGATAGAAGTGACGGTGGTGAGGAGGCTCAGAGATCTAAGTGTGGAGGTCTTTCATGTTGGAAATTCATCTGGAGTGGCCAATCTCATTTGAGTTCAGGTTGGGCCTGCTTCAGAGCTGCGCTGATGTTAGGCTTGTTGATGTAGCTCAGTGTATGTTTGGAGCA
The DNA here is from genome assembly GCA_018857285.1 of Termitomyces sp. Mi166#008. Lineage (NCBI taxonomy): Eukaryota > Fungi > Basidiomycota > Agaricomycetes > Agaricales > Lyophyllaceae > Termitomyces > Termitomyces sp. Mi166#008. The sequence goes on from JABAKA010000216.1 coordinate 3,278, forward strand.
GACATCTTCCTCAATGGATGCAGAGGATGCTGGTGGGGCGAGGTGTCATGGAAGGGGGGTATAGAAATAGAGTAAGCATCTAGAGGTTGATTCCAAGTTTGAAATGAATAGGTAACTGGTACTAAGCTTAATTGGGGCCATGCTGAGAGGCCTACTTTGCATGCTGCTGCTTGTTTAAAGAGTCCTCCAGCAGGGTTGAGGCCTTAGAGGAGGATTGAAGCTGCTTTCAGGTTGTTCCAATGTTGATCGTTTGAATTAATAGCAGCAGGCTTTGGAGCAGTGATGTTGGAAGCACATCAAGCTGTGGTTGTCCCCTTTTAAATGTGAAAAGAGTATGTAGCATCAATTGGATTCCCAAACTCACTTGGTGAGGAGGAAACATGGATCTTGGCAACTAATCATGCAACTCATCATGCAGTAAGGCACCTTGTAGAAGTCTGAGCTGGCACAGTGAGAGATCTCCTTGCTCATAGAGTTCAGAGAATGTCAAGATGCAATCAGCCCAGACCTCTGTGGTGGCCTCTGATGCAGAGCACCCTAGATTTTTAAAGAACTTCTGGGTTCTTAAGGAGAATGCTTCTTACGAGAGGTGGAACTCCTTTAAAATCATGTCACATTGCCAAGAATATTCCACCCATTGTTCTGTCTGGCTGAAGCAAGGGGTCACCATCATCCTGGGACATGTTTCCTTGTCCCAAAGAGGTCAGAGGGGTGTAAACAGCTGGAGCTGCTACTGGAACTCAACAGTGAGGCTGGTGAGTAACAGAGGTGGCAGGAGGCTGAAAGCTGTCCCATTCACCTTGAGTACATTGGTCCTGTCATGGGCAGAGCAGTGCTGGCAAGTGCTGGAGCAGTCCACACCTGGTTTAGAGCCTTAGGCAGCACTCCAGTATAGGTTCAGGGATCCAAAATTTGTATAGGAGAAGGTGCCTAAGAGTGTCAGTCAATGCTGGGACCTTGACTGATCGAAGATCCCAGCAAGTACTCAGTTTGATCTGTCAGCCAGTAGCGAGTCAGAGAATATGGTGTGATAGGTACAACAGGTTGTTGCTGGCTCAAAGGAGTGAGAGGATTGTTGGCTGGGTTTGGAAATATTGAGCGGCCATACTGATCAACCATGTAGGTCGTTGTCAACCAGTAGTTTTGAGTATAAATTGCCATTCAAGCTAGCCAATGAGTGGGGGTAGTCTCAATATTATATCAGGTCCTGCTGACTTGGAGGCTCTCACCTAGAGCAATAACCCACTAGTTGAAGAGATCTGTGAACTGGCACACAGACTTATAAGGCATCAAAGTAGTCTTAGTCATTGAAAACGCAAGATTCACCAAGAAGTCAGGGTTTGAGTGTTGATGATGCAAAGTCCAATGAGAGAAAGGTCAATTGGAGGACTTAGAGCAGCATTGGCAAATGAAAATGGAAGATGGAATAGATTGAAAAGAGCCAGGAGACTTAGTATGACAGTAAAAAGTAGAACAGACTTGGACAAAAGGGTTGGCAATACTGAGACTAAGGACTGACTACTGTAGTATGAAGGTTTAAGTATTATGGTGGGATGGATCACTAAAACAATGTCAGAGAGGGTTGAGGGGGGGCAGAACTGTATGGTTGGACTGTGAGTAGTTGGGTGTGGGGGCTAGCTGTGGCAAGCCATTGTGGCATGTTTTGGGGATGTTGTCCCAAAAGGAGCATCGGAGATGTGATTGGAGATGCAGATCAAGTTGGTGATGTGAGCGGCTAATGCATAAGGCATGTTGAGATGTGTCAGTGATGGCAGGGAAGGCATGTGGTGGAGAAGTTGTGCAGGATGAGCAGGTGAAAATGATGGGTTATAACAGCGATTTAAAGCATAGAGCATAGAACTGTAGTGTGAGGGTGAATTTTTCTTATAGAACATTGTTATTTTTCCTACTTTTTGTAGAACTTATATACTACTAGGATGGAGTAATTAATAAGCTTTCCTCTTCTCCTACTATCCTAAATATGTACTAATTTCTTCTTATTGATGTAATAGAAATATTAATGCTGCTAAGTGGAGCCTATGAGGTCATAGTAAGTCCTTTTTTAGACAGTTTTTTCTTATACTATTCTTTTTCCAAGAAAGAATGTTCTGAACTATGACTACTGAACATAATTTTTTTTGATTTTGTCAAGTTATATGTCATCACATGTTTGGGGCTTATCAATGGTCAGGGCAGATCTGGACTTGAGGAAGAAGCTAGCAGCGAGCTGAGCATCTTCGGCTTTGAATGTCATAGTCATCAATTTCCAATCTATGTTTGGGTTAGCATCATGCAGCCATGGCAAACCTAAGATGATTAGTGTAGCACAGTGTAGCTAAGTCACGAGTAAATTGATTGGGAAGTTGAGACCATTGGCTAGAGAAATGACATTGGAGTGGTGATGGATATGAGTCCAGAGGCAGTGAGAGTACTATCAAAGAGTTGAAGTTTGATGGGCTCACTGATTTTCTTGCTTGGGAAAGCTAACTCTGAGCTAACAAAGGTGCCTGTAGCACTGCTGTCAATCAGGGCAGTGTGTGTGGCACTGATTGATTAGAGCATCACATCAATGATGAAGGACCTTGCCAAGCTAGAGTGCAGTCATCCAAGGGAAGTGGAGGCTATTGGGGTGAGATTGCCGCAAAGGAGAAAGTGGAAGGAGATGATGGAGGTGGGTGGGGAGGAGCTCTGATCCAAGGCCATGGTGAGGTGGTGCCAGTCATTTCTGGGGTTGGTGCTTCATAACCAAGGCAAGCCAAGAACAAGGAGAGTGTAAGCAAGTGGTGAGCATTCATGCTTCCTGCATAGTTCTACTCCCAAAAGTGAGTGGGACAAAGGCATAATGTGTGATGTTGCTAGCAGATGTGAGTTTGCCATTAAACAAGCACAAATAAATGGGGTTAGGAAGTCAAATGAGAGGTAGAAAAGCAGAGTAGGCTCAGGAAGAATTGACAAAGTTGTCAGTGGCACCACTGTCAACTAGTGTGGTGGTGAGTTTGGAGCAAGGGTCAGAGGAGGTGTAAAGGATGAAGGATTAGGAGGAGCAGGAGGAGAGATAAACAGTGCAGATGTTTGGAGCAGGAGCCAATGCATGTAAGTGTAAAACTGGTGCAGAGAAGATATTAGAGTCAATTCTGTGTTTTAGCATGTCTTTGTGTTTTACTAAATTGCAGTCTCATTTTCTGCATACTTGAAGTTGTTTCATTGCCATTGATGACTCAGACAGCATGGCCCAATGTGCTTTGCTTAGGGCAATCCTGGACAAAATGACTCAGCTTGCTGCACAATAGGCAAACACTGTTGTGGCACTGCTGTTCCTTTGTTTCCTCTGGTACAGCAACCTAGGGGTGGCCTGTATTCCATGCCTGGTTTGCTTGCAAGTGCTCCTCACCTTTCATCAGATCTGTACCTTTGGTGTTGTATCTCTAATAGTTCTCATTGTTGCAATCTGACTGGCATGGCTTGGTAATCTCCTCAGCATCAGTGGCTTGCAGCCAAGCTGATGGGCATGGTGCAGGGGGGTTCTGATTGCCACCCTATGCATGTGCCAGGCAAATAAAGGCCAATGGAAGGAGAGCCATGCTAGTGACATTTGAATAGTTTGAGAAACAGAGAAACAAGGGTCGAGGTTGGGTGCCCAATGATTGGAAAACGTTTCAATGTGGGGTAGGTAAGGCAGATGAGTCTTCTCAGTGGCACTGGTCAATCTGAGTGACAAGGTTTTTGAAACCCTTGTAGGTAGGCTGGTTTGGTGTGAGTCAAAGCACATTGTGAATGCGCTTTGGCAGGGCCTCACTAAGCTGGAACCTCAAGGCATTGTAGTTCCAGCCTGTTTTGTAAGCCTCCTTCTTGAATTGAACAATGAACACAGTGAAACATTTGTTAGTGCTCATCCTAAAAGACATGACTTTCCTTTCAGCCTCAGTGACCATGTTAAACATGCTGAACTTAGAGGAGAACTTGTTAATAAATGCCTGCCAGTTTGTGAAGAGGAGGTGGCTGGGGTTGAAGTGGAGAATGACAGTGTAGTGATCCAGTGCAATGCCTTGCAGGTAGGATGTGGTGAATACAACCTGTTCTTGGTCAGAAGCAAAAGTGTATGGCTTGCTCTGGAACATAGTCAAGCACTGAACAAGATTTGCTATTTTTAAGAGTTGTGCCTGCTAAAGAGTTCAGGCTTCTGAATGTCTAGCTGTTCCTCACATGCAAGAGTCTTGCGCATGCTATCAGAATCCCCATGATTGTTGTCATTTCATGCGGGGCATTGTAGTAATAGTAGTAGTGATTGCCAGTGCCATCTTGTGGAAAAAATACACCAATCACTAGTCTCCATCTGTCAGGGAGTCTACTGTCAGAGATTCTACCAGAGGGAAACCCTCTTAATGCTCCACTGCCAAGGGGGCTGCCAGGCAGCCAGTTGGGGGGCCACTGCCTGTAGGCCCAAGGAGTGGTTTTGAGGGGGGAGCACCACCCAGATTACCTGCATTGCCCATGCCAAAAAAGGGAAAACCATATGCAAAGCTGTATCCAGAAAAAGGAGGTGGCTCCAAGTCTGATGGGGCAGTGCTAAGTCTAAGACCATTGATCAGATTAAATCCTTGGTCCTGAGGAACCCAAGCCAAAGCCAGTTGTCAGGGTGTTGCTGGCTGGACCAGTGGATGGTCATGGTGGCTTAGTTGTAGAGGCAGCAGTTGGAGGGGAGGGAGGAGGATCCCTTCTGGGTGGTTTAGCAAAGCAAGTATGGGTTTGGAGTGGGAGCAACGGTGATGGGGAATCTTAGAGATTCAAGTGCAGAGGTCTTTCACACTGAAAATCCATGTAGAGTGGCCAATTTTGTTTGAACTTGAGGTGGGCTTGCTTCAGAGCTGTGCCAATATTGGGTTTGTTAATGTAGCTCAGCATATATTTGGAGCAGGCATCTTTCTCAATGAGCATAGGGGTGCCTGTGAGGCAGAGTGTCATGGAAGGGGTACAGGAATAGGAGGAGTGTCCAGGGGTTAATTCCAAGTTTGGAATGGATAGATAATCGGTACTGAGTTTGATCAGGGCTGTGCCAAGAGGCCTACTTCATGCACCACTGCTTGTTCAAAGAGTCCTCCAGAGGGATTAAGACCTCAAAGGAGAGTTAAAGCTGCTTTCAAGTTATTCCAATGTTGATTGTTTGAATTAGTGGCAGTAGATTTCAGAGCAGTAGTGTCGAGAGTGCACCAAGCAGTGGGCCTTTCCTTCTGAACATAGAAGGAGTATGTGGCATCAGTCAGATTCCCAAACTCACTTGGTGAGGAGGAAATGTAAATCTCAGTGACCAAATCACACAATTCATCACACAGCAAGGCATTACTCTGTAGAAGTCTGAGCTGACATAGTGAAAGATCTTCTTGCTCATAGAGTTCAGAGAATGTCAAGATGCGATTAGCCCAGACCTCTGCAGTGGCCTCTGATGCAGGGCACTCCAGGTTCTTAAAGAACTCCTGGGTTCTTAGGGAGAACACTTCTTGCAAGACACAGAGCTCTTTTAGGATTGTGTCACATTGCTGAGAATATTCTGCCTATTGTCCCACATGCTGAAGCAAGGATCACCATTACCCTGAGATGTGCTTCCTTGTCTCAAAGGGGTCAGAGGAGTGTAAACAGCTGGAGCTGCCACTAGAACCCAATGGTGAGGCTGGTGAGCAACAGAGGTGGCAGGAGGCTGAAAGCCATCCCATCCACTTGAGTACACCAGTCCTGCCATGGGCAGAGCAGTGCTGACGGGTGCTGGAGCAGTCCACACCTAGTCCTGAGCCTTGGGCAGCACTCTACTATAAGTTCAGGGATCTGAACCTTGTACAGGGGAAGGTGCCAGAGAGTGCCAGTCAATGCTGGGATCTTGACTGATTGAAGGCTCCAGCAAGTACCCAGTCTGATCCATTGGCCAGTAGCAAGTCAGAAAATACATTGCAACAGGTATAGCAGGCTGCTGCTAGCTCAGAGGAGTGATGGGATTGTTGGCTGGGTTTGGAAAAATGGGGCAGCTATACTGATCAACTGTGTAGGTCATCGTCAGCCAGTAGTTTTGAGTATAAGTTGCCATTCAAGCTAGCTAATGAGTGGAGGAGTCTCAATATTATGTCAGGTTCTGCTGACCCAGGGGCTCTTACCTAGAGCAATAACCTGCTAGTTGGAGAGATCTGCAAACTGGCTTATAGACTCATAGGGCATCAAAGTGGTCTTAGTTATTGAAAACTCAAGATACACTGAGAAGTCAGGATTGGAGTGTCAAGAATGCAAAGTCTGATGAAAGAAAGATCAATTGGAGGACTTGGAGGAGCAGCATTGGCAAGTAAAAACAAAAAACAGAGTAGATTGAGAAGAACTGGGAGACTAGTATGACAATAAAAAAGTGGAACAGAGTTAGGCAAAAAGGGTTGGCAATATCAAGACTAAGTACTGACTACGATGGTATAAAGGTTTAAGTACTATGGCAGAACCAAGCACCAGAAGGATGTTGGTGGAGGTTGAGGGGGGTGCTGGGGGGTGCCAAGACATGGGGTGCAGAACTGTATAGTCAGAACTGTATAGTCAGTTTGTGGGTAGGCAGATGTGGGGGCAAGCTGCAGCAAGCCATCATAGCATATTTTGGGGATGTCACCCAAAATGGGCATTGGTGATGCAGATTGGATCAGTGATGCAAGCAGCTGATGCATAAGGCACATTGGAACATGTCAGTGATAGTGGAGGAGGCATATGGCAGGGATGCACAGGATGATGAGGCAAAAATGATGGGTTGTGACAGTGTGGACATGTGAAGGATCTGCTGATTTGGTAACTGGGAGAGTAGTTGTCTTGAGATTAGACCTAGACATAGTTGCTACTATGAGGTGACACCTGGATGCAGAGAGATGAAATAGACCCCAAGTAGCATAATCAAAAAGTCCTCACCATTCAAAGTAATATTATTTTGACCTGTTGAAACATCATCAGGTATTACATTGGTGCTGTTTCAGTGAACTTACCCAAACTATTCAAACTTCTTTTAATATTCCACATCTCAGCCTGGAAATACCTCACTAAACTCTCAAAATTGTCCTCAACATTGGTCAAGAGCCAAATCAGACATGTTGTGACAGCCTCAGCATCAGTGGAAATGAGAACCAGAGATTGCTTGGATGGTGTGTTGTGAGATAGAGTCTGACAGCATGAGGACATAATAGTAAGCCTGAGAGTGTTACTAGGCATGTGTCATCATTGGCATGTATCATCACCACTTGATGGCTTATTAAGCATCAAGCAATTTTGAACATGTATCTATCTTGTCAGCAAGTATGTGATGATAAAGAATTGGTATCATCATCCTAGACATTATATCTTTTGAAATTATAAGTGCTACCCAGATTGATTTCAGGTTACAAGTTTCATATCATAATAGTTTATGTAGTATATGTCCTAATAATGCAAAGGCACATTATCTTCTCAATACATGCCCTTCAAATTATCAACAAATGATTTTTTAAGAAGTTACCAGATCATTAAAATCTTGGTTGTGGATATCAATGAAAATCATTCTATGGCAGAGGTTTAATCAATTTATTCTTGGACCAACCTTGGATCCTATTATTTTCATGGTGTAACATTTTAAGAGCTATATCATAGTTATAACACATTATTTTATAAGAATCATAATGGATTACCATTAAATGAAGGATACATAGTTAGATTGGACTAATAAGTACAAGAAAGCTATCATAATCCTGATTTCCCTGTCCAACAGGTCCATTGCCATATTTGGCAAAGTATCAGAGCGACTGTTTTGCTGATGCAGTCCTGTAAGACAGAATCAGAATCAGCCTTCAAGAACAACAAGGCACAGAGAGCAGGAGTTGCTCATGGTTTGAGTTTCAGGCTATATAGTCCCTTTTATAATATAAATAACTGTCCCTACAGGTCACCGGTTTTTATATAGATTAGTTGTCCCCACAGCATCATGTGACTCTGCTCAAGCGCCTTATATTTCCTGCCAGCTTGGGCACTGCATGCACTGGAGCATGCTAGGGTTTGCACAGGGCAGCACCCATTACCCTGCCCATGTGGTGGGAACACACATCAATGCTTACTCATGTCACACTGCCCTTGTGCCTAGCTTCAGGATCAGGTCTGGGGAGCATCTGATATATATATATATATATCACACATATCTATAAGTAACTATTATTTTCATATTCAGGCAGGAATAGATAATGTTATTCACTGAATAAAAGACTGAATAAAAGACTCAAAAAACACAACATATAGAAAATATTCTATAGCAATCCAGAAATAACATTCTTATCTAATGTCAAGCAGCTATTATTGTTGTATTCAAGCAGGAATAGATAATGTCATTCACTGAATAAAAGACTGAATACATTCTATAGAAATCCAGAAATAAAATTCTTATCCCCATGCCCTCCACATCCCCCATATATATGTTGTTATATACTGTAACAGTTTGGACCAGTGGTCAAGCTTGGACAAGAAAGTTTTTTTCTTCATTAAATAGAGATAATATACAAAACTACAAGATGTGGACAAGAACACAACACAATTCTACGAACAAGATATCTTATATGACTTTACTGGCGTGCCCGAGCATGTTTTGATGGCCTAGAATAGTTAGCCATCATGGGAGCCAGGAGTGACAGGAAAGACGCCTACATACCTTGTGTTCCCGAAATTCGACGGATGAATGGCTACTGTATCCTGAGGATCCTTAAGTCCATTTTTTCCGTGAGTTGCTGGAAGTATACCTTCAAAATCGAAAGAACGAACATTGTTGCTGTCCTTTTTTCTCGTCAAACAACTGAAAATTTTGGTTGTTTCCTGGGCCGAGTACGCAGATGTTGCCCTTGGCTAGCCTATAGTTTGCTAGGAGGACATGAGGGGTCGAAGCAAGTTCGACGGCGAACTCAAACCAACGGCGACCTCATTGCGACCCTGGCGCACGTGATATCTCTAAAAATTCTGAGATGTTTTGTCGACGGGGCATTACTCTTCTCCAAAGCGCCCAGTCGCTTCCACCGTCGCTGCTCTAGGGCACTCCTCTTGTTCCCATTTCTCCCATCTATTCTTCAATCTTTGTCGTCCTCTTCTCATTTCATAGACCCTATACAGGAAGAGCCATGTCTGATTCATCTGCGACTACATTTTTGCCCGCAAAATCATGGCGGCATTTCGTAGCTGGAGGGTACGTCGCGTTTGGGGGTCACTCTGAGATGAA
>JABAKA010000217.1:0-12466 GCA_018857285.1 Termitomyces sp. Mi166#008
ACTATACTCAGAGTGAGGTCACCTCCCATACCTCACCTCTGTTCTATGCCTTAGACCAATTCATTGGTCTCAAAGGGGGGTATGTAACTGGGTTGTTACATCACAATGACTATATTAGGAGTTGTCACATAGAGTGACATTATTTATGGCCCAATATTGTATTAGCTAAGATAACTTTCTTGTACATCACAACGTATCTAGTCAAATACTGATCAGCGGTCTGATTTAGCTACTGCGTGAACCACAAGTTAGTTCTTCTGCATAGCCCCAGGGCTACAATAACTGTTGACAACAACAGGAGTTTGGGAGCTTGAGAAAGTGTGAATGATGGCTTGGAGGCTGTTTATGGATGACCTACTGTCCAACTATGAAGATGATAATATCTACTTTACCTAGTATCTTGGATTTAATCTATATTAATTTTTTTAGTGAGTACAGAATGTTTCTAATCAATATACATACTAATTTCTTACTCAAATACTCCTTTAGAGACTGTTTTTGAGGCATTGAGTTGGTGGAAGGTGAGTTGGTGACTTGATGGTGGCTGTGTGATTATATCATATGCACCAGAAATTTGGCTGGCATTGCACCTCTCCATAGAATGCAAGGGCCATGCTCATTTCAGAGTGGGGGCAGTGGCAAGTGATGGAGCTGGGTGTCTAGCATTCATGATAGTAGGCAGAGCAAGTCTCTGCAATATTAAGCATGGCACTATGTATTATGATCTACATCTATGTGCCACTGTAAGTGACCTTTGGCCACCCCCCAGTGTTATGATCTAGGTCTACGTGCCACTGTAAGTGACCTTGGCCACCCCCCACCAAATCACACAATCACACTCCTTTGTTGCAATATAAACAATGGGTATGTGCCTGTATATATATTCACCTATGTACAATAGACACCCTCAGTTAATACCTAAACAATACAGACACATGTGAGTATCTGGTCCTCAGTCTGTGTAGAATTGACTCTATTATGTATCTAAACAATACAGACATGTGTGAGTATCTGGTCTGTAAGTACATTGTGAGTATCAAGTTTTGTATGTAAGTATGAGTATTACTCACCCTCAGTCTGTGTAGACATAGTCCAGATTCCAACACTATGAACTGTTCAATAGGCATGTTTTGACCTGGAGTTTCCTGGAGCCATGCTGCAGCCACCATGCCCAAGATTGTGCAATCAGCAGTAGGTCACTCAGAGGTCAAGTTTCACTCTGCATTGTTATCATTGTTGCCCTCCTTCAGTTTGTCCATGGGTCTCAGAGTAGAAGGCTGTAGAGTTTGTTCATCTGGGGTCATGCATCCTGATAGTATGTGCAAGTGGAACCCCTGTCCTCAAGAATGCATCAAAGCCATGACAGATAAGCTGGCATGCAGTGAAACTCTGAATCAGAGATATAGAGCTGTCCTATGCCAGATGTGTTTTCCACAACATGTTGATGGGAGTAGGTGGATAACAGCTCATGGTCATGCTCTTATCACACATTGAAATATGTCCCTCCTTCTCCCATGCCTCCTTCCAAGGGTTGCTATGTATGTATCTGGTATCCTGGCATAGCTGGTAAGCCTCATATTTTAAGGATCATTACATGAGAGTGTATGCAATTCCTGCAGTACATTATAGGTGTTGACCAATACCTTGTACTATGACACCTTTCTCCATGATCACATGCTGTTACTTACATGTGTTTGGATATGACAACTTATCCTTCAGTTGTTTTCTACCATCTTGTAGTTGACACTGAGGCAGTAAGTTGTTTTTATGATAGTTATGCTAGGATCTGTCTGTTACTTAACAAGCTTTCTCCCAGATTAGACTCCCAGTTACTTGGGACTCTAACATATCAGATGATCCAAGAGGAACATGTCTGGTGAGGGGAGGGGGTTGTCTGTGTAATACAATTATTCATGACAACATTAACATTTTACCCTCTTCTTGTCAGTGATTTTATAGATCACTGTCACTTCAATGGTCCAGAGGTATGCCTCACATTATCTAGTATCAATTGCCTGATCTGAAGTCATTGTACAATTTTATGTTATGCAATTTGCAATTTTGACAAATCTTATCATCATGTTTTTACAACATATACTGGTTAGAACCTTTGAGAATCCACCCTAGAATTAACTTGGAATTGTTGCAATCACAACCCTGAAATCCAGAATATTGTCAGTATCATTGGTTATATTATTTCTTGATCAAATTTATGGTGAATGCTCATCTCTGATTTCCTGCATACACATGGCTTTAAATGTGCCCTCACGCAGAAAGGAGAATGTCTTGTTGATCATGCTTGATATTTGTGGAAATTGATATGTCTTTCCTTCCTGTTGGGAAAGGGATTTTGAACATAAAGAACTGCTTGAAGTCTAGAGGCCTAAGAAAGAATGTATCAAAACACTCTGCTTGACATGGCAACACTACTATGATCCTTGTTTTCTCATGAACCATGCTCAGTTGACAATTTGGTCTGATTCCCAACTATTTCCCTCATAAGTGCCCTGTTCTGTATTCCATAACTTTCCTTTATCTCTTGTTGGAGGGAGACCACCAAATCTTGTAGCTTTTGAACTTCTGGATCAACCACAATGGTTTTGTTTGCACTACTAGCAACACTCAGATGAGATGTTCATGATTGAAGCACATCCAACAGCATGTCTGGTAGGGCTGGCTTTTGATGGACCATTGACTGATTGAACATACATCACAAAAGGTGCTTCTTATGGTGAATGAAGCACATGCTCCTCAAAGGGCTGGAAAGTCCTTGTAATTTAGCAGATTAAGCTCATCATCAATTATTGATGGCCTGCTGTCATCCATTGGCCCTTGTCTTTTATAAAGTTCTGCAAGAAGTCATTCAACTTGCTTTCATGCTGCTTCCTCTGGATTTGGAACACATTGTGCATCCTCTACACTCATGTCTGAGTCTCTGTCCACACCATCACATCCCTGGCTTTCCTGTCATTCTACGAGTCTTCATCTGATTTCTGATTCTACCACTCACAACATCTGCTTCTGATAGGATCACATTTCCCTCATCAGCATTGATCACAACTAACAGCATTGCCTTGATCATTGCTTTGACCATGAGGCATCAAGGTGTTTTTCTTCTGCTGTTGTGAGTGCTTCTTCTCACAAAACAGGGAAATTTTGAAAGATCTGTTTCCTGGAAACTCTTGTACTATGTCTAATCTACATATGTCAGAGGTTTAGACATCAATGTGCAGAAGAGTAGAAACAAGCACGAGCAAGGGGATTTTTTATTATGTAACACATGCTGACACATATCTTAGAAAAGACTGAGCTCAGCAGGTCAGCAGCATGATTCAAGAACTAGTAAACGTTGTGATTTTACCATTTACCCGTCACAAGTTGAAGCATTGCAGAAGTTCTCATAGGCCTGGGCAGACCTTGTGTCCAAAAAGCAAGGTGTCCTACGATTGAGGAGTGGAACTGAAGCGGATAAAAAGGGAGCACACACGAATTATCATGAGCTATCATGAGCGTACATTTGCGATAATTGGTTTCCCTTAAAAATCGACTCTTGACTAAGTAAATAAATCATGATGGGTAGTGAAAGATTGAGCTTTTAATCGCCGATACGCCAGAGGGAGCGGGGCCTTTGCAAGACGTTGGTGGCAATCGTTGACATTTATCTCTCTAGACAACCCACGTATCTTCTCGCGGTCGTGGAAAAAGCACCACAACCGGCAAGTGAAGCGAAAATCAGATAGTGTACTCGTATCCATCGCTGTGGGACAGCAAGACAATTCTTAGTCGGATAAAGTAAGCCTTCAACAGCGGAACTCATGTCGATCAGCGAGATGCTCCAAAAGGGTTGGCATCAAGTCATACAATCGCAAGAAATATGTATAGATCCAGAGACTAGTTAGAGGTGGTGGTCTCTTTTGCATTTTCGGAATCTTCGGCAGACTTGGCAGGCCTGATGGTCTCATCTGCAGAGAGGTTCCACTTGCCGAACAGCAAACTATAACATATTTCAGTAAATGAGGTACTAAGACAAGTGGGGTGACGCACTCAAAAGCGGCCATAATCGTCCACTTTCGATTGTCAGCCTCATAGAAGACGAGAGACCGGGGGCCGTAGAAAACCTCGTCATCGACCTCATGGGATTTTCGGGGCAAGCAATGCAGGAACTTCCAGTCTGGGTTGGCACCTCCCTCTTTGCACAGCTCTTCCGTCACCTGATACCCCTCGAAAGCCTTCAGCCTCTCAGTTTTCTCTGCTTCTTGACCCATCGAGATCCTGCCGAGGGTCAGCCCGAGCCCATCCACGAGGCACGTAGAACATACCAAGTGTCCGTGACCACGACGTCGGCGCCTTTCACAGCTTCTTTAGGGTCAGCACCCCACCAAATGCCTTTGTCGCACTCGAGTTCGACGACACGGTCCCAGACTTCAGGTGGCGCACGGTACTGTGCCGGACTCGCGACGCGAAGTGTGTGTCCCAATCGTGGGTACGTGACGAGCATATCATGTAGAACGTTAGCGGAATCACCTACGTACGCAATTGTCAAAGGTCGCAGCTCAGGCAATGACTGGCCTTTTTCAATTCTGCCTTTTGGCACGGGCTTCGGAGCATCCGCTGAAGCGTCTGCATCGGGTAAGGTGAAGAGATGCGCGTTCTCATGTAACGTCAGGAGGTCTGCGAGAATCTGAGTTGGATGCCAGAGAGAAGAAAGGGCGTTGAGCACGGGTACTGGGGAGAATTGTGCCAGTTCCTGCGACGAAGCGTTAGTTCCGACCAAAGAAGGCTCGTTATTGTGACCGTACCTCAATTTCCTTGTGCTCACCGACACGAGCGAAGATGCCTTGGCACATGCCACCAATAACACGAGCAGAGTCCCTAGCACTCTCGTTGACGCCTAGCTGGATGTCCTCTTTACCGAGAAACAATGCTCGTCCACCTAGAAGGAAAGCTCCAGTTTCTGCAGCAATTCGAGTGCGGGAACTCCGTTTGGAGAAGAGCAAAGCAATGGTCTTATTGAACAAAGACTGAGATGGTAAACGGAGTTTTGACTGCTTTTTGAATGGTAGTGAGCCCTGTGGTTCTAACCATGGAAGTGAGGTTTGCTTGAGGTGGTGAGAGTGTTTCAGGAGACGGTGGATCTGGGGGACACTAAGGTCCGCGAGAGTCATCAGATGAGGAACGGCTCGAGTAGCCATAGCGAAGGGAGACGACGTTGGACAAGAAGTATTACAGAAACTTTTTATACAGATTTTGTTAGCACGTGACCTAAACGCGTCATCCAAATTAGGAAGCTTCTCTTTGACTCTACCTGACTCTCAACGAAATCGTATGACTCGTTCTTCGCACGAATCCGCATAAATCAAATTGTTATATTCTCTTACTTCTGCATACCACCGTTATTTCTGCAATACATGACTCGTCTAAAGGAACTCGTGTCAAGCTACTGTGGTGGACATCGTCATGCTACCATGATCTTCGTTCTCTTGTCCGCCACGTTCGTTCGGTAACTCACTGTCTTCGGTCGATAACCGGCATTTATAGTCATTGGTCCTTTCCTGCCTACCTGGACACCAGGGTGTGTCTCGCCACCAATCGTGATATTGAACGAGGTGTCTCTGGACAATCCGAATATGTGACGGAGGTTCCTGCATTCACTCTCGGTGAGTAAATGCGTTTGAGAAAATAAAAGATAATTTAATATGCTCGGGCTGGATTATAAAAGGTCCAAATAGTCCGCCTTCGCTCGGAATGTATGTGGAAAGTCCACCAAAGTATGATGTGCTCGATCTCAAGGATCCGGCGGGTACAAATGTCAGGTAGGATGAAATATTGTCATATACTGTGATTGTCATCGAGGGGGAAAGAAGGCCGAAACAGGATCTATCGAGGGATCAATTGTTGTGCAGAGATTGGATCTCACTTCGATAGTTGTCATGACTAATGTGTCTTCTAAATTTCCTGACTATCCAGTTGTGTTTCGCACATAGATATACGGATGTGGGCCAGTAGTCTGTCTTAGATACTGGTACAACTTGAGCAGTGTCTGAAATCCATGAGAGTGATCATTATCAGAGCCAGCTGCCGAAAGTTCGAACTTGAATTTCAAAGGGCCGGAACTCTTATACTTATATGTGCTGTCTTGATGATTCATGATTGATATCTTGGTCGTCCCGCGATCGTCGCTAGTCAAGACAGTGAAATTCCAAGTTCACTTCTTGTCAAGAGATCGAAACCAGGATACAGGTGGAAGAAGTGTACATGTACGTGTACGATCAGAGCGTCACCGTACCAACCACACGGCAGATTGCGGCGGAAGGTAGAATAGCTAAAATCTGCGGGCAACACCTTTGACGGTTGTAGATGACTCAATGAGGTAGAAGCAGGCCGCAAAAGGAGAAGTTTGTTTTCTCCAGATACTCAGCAAGGGAGTTTACAATTGCGCGTATATAAGGATGAAATATGTATAGTCTAAGTAATGAGGCCTGAGGCCTGAGGTCCGGACGGAACTGGTGAGTGCAAATCTCTGACGAGGTATGGGATAAATTAGAAATTAGTAGATATCATATTTGTTTTGTAGATATGCTTCACGTTGAACGTTTCACTTCATCGTAGATCGAGAACCCAATCCGTCTCTGAGTTTTAGTCGCTTTCCTTCCACCCGTCTGCCTCTGTTCCTGACACACAAAGCTCTCCGGAGCACCTTCCCAATCATCCAGCACATACTCCTTCCCATCCTGTCTGCTGTCTTCCCCATTCCCAAATAGATCCTGCGCAAGCTGCGTATGACTCACACCGGCATACGTCGTCACACATCGTGGGTTAACTAGTATTCTTGCTGGACGGAAGTCCGAATTCGGTATTGTCAGTCGTGGCACCTCGACAGGCGCAGGAACGTCCTCGCCACCCTCTTCGACAGGGATCGCGTCGTAATCTGAACCAGCATTGGCGTCCGGGTCCGCTGGTGCAGCACCCTGCCTCTTCTCCTGCCGTTTCTCTACGTCGACATTCACCATCAGCGGGTCATGCGCGGCAACATCCACCAAATCCCGACGCTGGACATGAGCCTGGTCCATAATTTGATCCATCTCCTCCATGGCGTCGCGTGCAGATCGAATCCACAAATCACGGCAGAACCATGCCTGGGAGCTGTCGAGACACGCCGCATCCGGCGCTCGTATAGGCATGGCCTCGGCCTTACTGAGGTTGTGGAAATCGGTTCCTGCACGGTAATGAAGACCTTTGTAGTATGATTGTGCTGGGTCGACGACGTGAGTACCTGCTTCGCAGCAGAAAACTTGGAAGGGGAGGTGTTGGGAATAACGGGCTGCGCCGAGCTGGTCGCGGGGTGGTACGGCTCCTTCGTCTTTAGCGGAGGATCGGGATTGGCGGAATTGGTCGCCTTCGATGTCGCGAGTGCGCCAGCTATGAGAAAGGTTAGTTGTAGATCTGCGTTATAGTGTAAGAAGGCGTACCGATCAGAGAAAACAAAGAAACCGTTATGTTCTGCCCAGTCCATACCGCACACCATAGCCGCCTCATTCGCAAAGCTAACTTTGATCGTCTCCAAGATATCGTTGGGACATGTGAAGCCTTTGAGCCACACCACACGCGAAAAACGGATTCCTCGTTTCCTATCGAGCTCGTGTAACGGTTCCAGCGCAAGATTACGCATGTGGGCTTCTTCCAACGGATAATACGCGGCAGACGGGTCAATCGTCATACCAGGAACACGACGAATACGGAATGGAACACCAAGAAGAATAAGTACGGCCTCACACAGGTCCGTCAGCGTCTCTGTTGAGTCGGACGAATCGTAATCAAGCATGGAGACGAAGAGGTTGGATGACCCGAGACGTTTAGCCATTTGAACTATGACTGCGAGTTGGTCAACGAGGAAGTGATCAGCACTGTGAATGACGATGGCGATGTAGTATAGGTGGTCGGCTCGTATAAGGTCGTCGTAGGCTTCTTCTGTGTGCTTGTTTTGCCCGAAGGGACGGACGAGGGTAGGGCAGTTGGCTGCGACCCAACCGTTTAATGAGAGGAGCTGATCGATTGAGCTGACGACATGTTGAGCGTCCATGGCCGCTGTTTCGCGGTTGGTTATGCTGTTTTGAAGTTGATAAGATGGGTAAATTGAATGGCGATGGGATAGTTAGCAACGCACCTAGGTGAAAAGCGCTCCCACCAGTCCTGTACTCCATTCAGTATGACCTCCCTAAGAAGATCATCACGGTCGTCACGCCCCATGCGGGCCTGGAGAAACCTGTGTTTTTGAACATTCAACGACTTGTCCGGGCGCGTGGCACGTTCGATTATGTTGTGTTTTTTGATTTCTTGTTGGTATGAGGTAGACTCTGAAGAGGAGAAGAGATAGCGAGTTAGAAAAGCGAACGCGATGACAGCGAGGAGACGAGAGAGACTGCGACGGCGAAGGAAGAGTAGCATGATAATTCGAGGGAGTTACGTCAATGAATGCCTGTCGAGGACAGGGAAAATATGACGCCTAGACGTTGTTAGTCCGATATGTTGAGCTCACACGATAGAGAACAGTTGAAATACAGTCGACGTCGTCGTCAGAATGGGGAATGTCAATAAAAAGTTTAGCTAGTCAGTCTAAGTAGACCATGAATAATGTCCGCTTATACGACTAGTAACCGTGCCAATCTCGGGACACGGTTGAGAATGATCGTCCAAACAAGTGCAAATCGTCCTTGGACCATCCCCATGCTCGAACCCCGAGGCCTTGGGTAGGTAAAGACGAATCTGGACCTACTGTCCTTCAAATATGTAGTCAGAGGGTATTGAAAGATAGATGGTACATTGACGATCGGCTTCATGAATCTTGCCGGCTGTGTGGCTCGAAGAAACTCATCTGAGCGCTGATACCCGCCTATTCGGCAAGGTTCTCGGGAATAGAATTCGTTTTCGACCTCTTGACTGGAAACACATTCATGTTTTGATAACGTGTTCTACTCCGCCTAATGTCTTCTGGATCACCACCTCTTCGACTTGCTGGCTCGACGAGGCCCCACTCACCCATTCATACCATCTCATTCTATCTGCTGCCTAATCTGCTAGGTATGACCAAGGACTCTTGGCACCTATAGCTGTATATTCTGATCGAATCCACCTATCTGAATCCAGGAGTCAACTCACGGTCAAAAATTTTCAAAGCTGGATGAAACTGAAGCATTTTCGCCGGATTCAGAACTCCTTGTGTTTTGATGCATCGATGATGTACCAGCCTAACTTTAGAAAGTTGTTCATTAATCAGCTAAGTATGATTGATATATGATCGTTCGCGAATATAAATGTAAATTACCGCGCTCTAACCTACCGAAGATTCTCCTTTTCACACCACTTCGAATGTGCTGAATGGCAGCAATAATCTACGACGACCAAGACTCGGACCATTTTACCTATACAGGCTCGTGGGATACACAGATTTCCCCAGCCTTCTGGAATTACTCGTGTAGCAGTGCAGACCGAGATGGGGTAGCATTGTCTGTCATCTTTTCAGGTATGTACTGGTCAAACTTATCCTATTCATCCTATTCATCCGCAGAGTGCAGGAACCTCCATAACACTATTTGGATGGGGAAATTCGTCTGACAGCACCAATGTCACGATCGATGGTCAAATACAGCTCGGCGTTTATTTCGACAGCCAAGATATAAATGCTATCTATCAATCCCCACCCTTGAATGACACAGTACACAACATGACAATCTCTGGCTTTCCCTTTATCGTTTTTGACTATGCTGTTGTTACTGCAGGAGATCACACTCCATTGTCGGGAAAGGGATTGATCGTCGATGAAAATGATAGCGCCGTCGTTTTGGATGGCAGTTGGGCACCAAACACAAGCTTAGTTTCGCAAGACTCGATTTCTATGCGTGCTTATGGAAATGCAACTCGTCAAACATCCTCACCGGGTGCATCGGTTACTTTCAGTTTTTATGGTTTGTATAGTTGGCAATTTCTCTTGTTAATACGACTCACTGTCAGATGTGGCACAGGGACTTCAGTTTCAGTTTACGGCGTCAACATGATCCCACCTGGATCTCTACTTACAGTGAATCAGATTCTCGACGGAGCAGTCAATTCCCAGACGTATACCACAGATTTGGCATTCCATGGCACTCACTTCCAATGGTACAACACGCAAGGCCTTCGTCCAATCAACCATACAATTAAACTGGCAGTTACCAGTGTTGATCCCGGTGCCAGCTTAAGTCTGGATTACATAGTCTATACCCCATCCTTTGATTTTCTTCCTCAAAAGCCTGAGCCGGGAAGCACGCCACCCAGACATGGCATGTCTCGTGGAGCTCTGTTAGGAGCTATCATCGGGCCTGTCATTTTCGTACTTGGTGTTGGTGCTCTGTTATTCACACTCTACAGAAGAAAAACCTTCGGGACCTCTCACAAAACTAGCGAAGGTAACTAGTCAAATGTTCAATACACGAGACAGAACACTAATCATTTCCCTCAACAAAGTCTATCCTTTTCAGTTTCGTCAACCTCGTTCCGGATATTCTCAATCGCAAGTCCGCCATAAAGCTGGTACTGTACTTGGACAGCATCGCTTCAGCCCCATACCCGATCACGATCCCCCAATCACCACGAGCGCCACGTCGGATGAGGTGATGCAATCACCCACGACACGTAGGCATGTAGGCTGGTGGCAACACCTTTTGCGACGTACGAGGCACGGGAGCGGAAGCTGTATGTTCCACCTTAAATTGCTCACAATTTACCATTCTGAACCTGTTTTCAGTGGATGTCTCAAGCTTTCCACCCAACGTTCAGGCTTATCAGCTTGGAAGTTTTGATCAGTCAATGGTCCATCGGAAGCCAGCCCTACCTGACATGCCGTTGGATGCGCTTCAATCGCGAACATCTCGTCAGAGTGTCGCTGGTAGCCCAAACGAAACTATTGTGGTTGATCCAGAAGTTCAAGAGTTACGAGATTTGGTGTTCTCCCTCCAACAAGAGATAGAAGAAAGTCGTCAGGTGCATGGAGTACAGAACGGGGCACTTATGAGGGAAATAGTTGGGCATCAGACTGAATTGTTGACTGAGCATGGTTCACAAGGAAACGAGGATCGTGGTAGTGTTGCCATGTCAAGCACCGTGTTTTGATGTAATGAACATCACAACGATAATGTCGATCAACAAATATATAAAAAGTCAAGTCCAATTGAAAAGTCATCTAACAATGAGGGTTTACCCATCATTGTACTTGGCACCTAATAGTGAATTGTATGGGTAACCCTAGGGTATTTTTTTGTACACAGACCCAGACCCTACCTTACCCTATCCCTTTAATGGGATACAGGTTGGGTAGGGTCATACATTGGGTATCTCAGGTTTGTTGGATACCAGATTGGGTACAGAGTAAGTGCTGAGCACATGTTTTTTTTTTAACATAGAAACATATGACTGAATAATCTAGAATAAATCACTACTTATTTTCCTTCGAATTAACACTCTGTCATGACCCATCATTTTTGCTCACTCATCCTGTGCAACTCCCCTGCCACATGCCTTCCCCACCATCACCAACATATTCTGACGTGCCTTATGCATCAGCCACTTGCATCACTGACCTGATCCGCATCTCTGACACTCTCTTTTGGGACAACATCCCCAAAACATGCCATGATGGCTTGCTGTAGCTGGCCCCCACATCTGACTACCCACAAACTGACCATACAGTTCTGTGCCGCATGTCTTGGTGCCCCCCTTGACCCTCTCCAACATTGTTCTGGTGATCTGTCCTGCCATAATACTTAAACCTTCGTACCACAGTAGTCAGTCCTTAGTCTCAATATTGCCAACTCTTTTGTCCAAGTCTGTTCTACTTTTTACTGTCATACTAAGTCTCCCAGCTCTTCTCAATCTATTCCTTTTCCTGTTTTCATTCGCTAACGCTGCTCTAAGTCCTCCAATTGACCTTACCCTCATTGGACTTCACATCATCGACACTCAAACCCTGACTTCTTGGTGTGTCTTGCATTCTCAACAACTAAGACCACTTTGATGCCCTGTAAGTGTAAGGATGACCTCTGGGGGCTGTGGCTCAGTCACATGGCTGGCAGAGGGAAATCCAAAGTATATTGAGTGTTGTACAGATGACTACCAGTTTAACTACTCATCTGGCAGAGGGAAATCCAAAGAGAACAAGTCTGAGGATTCCCTATGCTAGGAGTGACGCTTCAGAGGCTTCTGATGTGTGGGAAGGAACTGTACAATACACAAAAGCCACAGCCAGCTACAGGGAAGGCCTAAAGGGGCAAATCTCCAAAAATGATCAAACTCCAGAAATTGCCAGACATTGTTGATCTGCTGGGTTGGGAACTTGTTTGGATTATTGACAGAGTAGGATTGAAGCTAGAGGGCTGAAAGTAGGGCCAAAAGGAAGGGCTGAAGAAGGAGAATAAAGGAAAATTATAGCAAGGCA
>JABAKA010000218.1:0-12436 GCA_018857285.1 Termitomyces sp. Mi166#008
AAGGAAGTGAATATAAATCCAAAGCACAATGTAAGTAAGGCAGGTTCTGGCAGGGTCCTAGAGAATCAAACTGTAGGTGACGTAGAAATAGCTTTTGTTGGCTAACTAAGCTAATAAGCTTTGTGAGCTAAGGGACTTTGTAACTTAAACTATAGTAGGTTTGCGAGATATGGGGAGAATAGTGGTGAAAGTAGATGAGCCAATGGAAATCTTCAAGGTGCTAAATTTCTCTTCTCTGCAATTTGTCTTGGCAACAGTCTTGCCAACCGATGTTAGCGACGCTTCTTGCTGATAGTTACTGGCGATGGACTTGGCAACGGTTATTGCTGATGAGCTTGGTGACACTCTTTGCCGACAATTGTTAGTGACGGGCTTAGCAACAGTTGTTGCCGACGAGCTTGGCGACAGCGGCTGTTGTCGATTTTGCTAACTGTTGTGCGACTTGTATAGGAGGGAGGGGACCTTGGATAAGGCAGTGGTGGCAGAGGCAGAGGCAGCAGTGGCAGGGGGAGTGGCTGGCTGGTAGCACTGCCCTGTACCCTCTTAAACTATGCCTCAAAAGGTGTGGTGCTACCGCTGCGGGCGCTTAGCGCTGGACTTTAAACTATGCCTCAAAAGGCACGTAGACTTAGCACAATGGCGACGTAGTTGCTTAGCGACGGGTGCCAAGCACGTAGTTTGCCTTGGAAGAGGCGGTGTAGACTTAGAGCGTTTAGAGATTTGGCAGAGGTGGTGCTAGCGTAGTGAGGACGAACTCCTTGTGTAGAACGTTTGGAACGTCATAAAGAGAGCATTGGTCACTGTTCTCCTTGTTCTCTGACGTTGTTGTATTGTTTTCTCTACTTTTTGTACACTTTTATACTACTAAGGCAGAAAAATTGGTAAGCACGCCTATCCTAAATATGTACTAATTTAGATGTCATGGGAGCGTTAGTGCTGTCAAGTGGAGCCTATGAAGTCATAGCAATTCCCTCTTTAGACTATTTTTCCCTAAGCTACCCTTTTTCCAAGATAGAATGTTCTAGACTACAACTGCTGGACATGATTTTTGTGTTTTTGCCAAGTCACGTGTTATCACGTGTTTAGTCGTGTGACCTGCCATGTCACAAAAAACAAGAAAATTTTTGAAAAAATAACTATTTTGCAAATAGAACCTTTTGGGGCTTATTAAGGCATACGGTACATCAACATGAAATATAACGTAGCTGACCTGTTTACCAAGGCTCTTCCATTGACCCAATTCAACTGCTTGCATACACTGTTAGGACTCTTGTAACATGACTCCATGCGAGGAGGAGATACAAATGAGCTTTATGGTGAGGAGGAGTGTTAGGACTCCGGTCAATACACCGGATCAATGCACCATCAACCTCATATTGTGCCTGGTGGCACAAAGTCCATTCCTCTGACCCTCTACTACATCACAATGACACCATTGTCTCCCATTGTTCACAGACACTTATATATACAAGTACTCCACATACAATACCCTCAGTCACTTGTATTCGACTGAGGGTGAGTTACTTTATCATGTATCACACACAACAGACTCTGACATCATGCCGTAGACATATACTCATTTACTATACAGGTATGATAGACTATCCAGTCACTTGTATTTGACTGAGGACATATACTCATTTACTATACAGTGTGATATTCCCATTAGGATTCTAACAATTCCAGAGAAGAAGATTGACTTGGTGCAGTCTCAGCACAACACTTTTCCCAGGTCTTTGCTGAGTCTGCCAGTGGACCACTGGGCTCCCCAAAGTCCATCAAAATGACAGGCAAAGACTTGGAGGAGAAGAGAGGTGACACCAGGCATTGACTCTTTGTAGTGGCATGGGTCCACCAGTGATTGACTATGACCACTCTATCACCTCTCTCATCCCTGAAGAACTCCCCCCCAAGCTCCACATGTGACTGCTCCCCTACACTGCCCTTTTCCCCTACTGCTTGGACCAGCTACTCTGACTTGCTCCCCTCCTCCCCTCCCCTCCCTTCCTGTGCCCATGCCCACCAACATCTTCTAACATGCCATGAAGGGACAGCCAAAGTGGCTGTTGCAATAGTACTGGCACATGCCAGGTTTCTCCTTTGAATCAGGGTGTGATGCTGCCAGCTCACATGCCACTCCATGGCAATAACAACAATCAGACTATGACAGGATTAGTAGCAGCTCAAGAAGCAGGACTCCAGTGCCACTTACCAGTGCATTGGTGTTCCATCACTCCTGAAATAGACCAATGGGGGATGATTCAAAAACACAAGGACTGGACATGGTGGAGGCAGGACAAACTGTGGAGATGAGCTTAATTTTCCAACTTTATAGTTGATCCAACAGTTTCCCACCCCTGCCCCAGAATGAACTGCTGGCCACAATACACAACTCAAGGGTCTTGATGCTAGCAGAGGAGTAATGTCATGACCCATCATTTTTGCCTCATCATCCTGCACGACTTCTCTGCCATGTTCCTTCCCCACCATCACCAACATGTCCTGACATGCCTTACACATCAGCTGCTTGCATCACTGACCTGATCTGCATCTCTGATGCTTCTTTTGGGATGACATCTCCAAAACATGCCACAATGGCTTGCTGCAGCTCACCCCCACATCTGACTACCCACAAACCAACCATACAGTTCTGCGCTGTGTGTCTCAGTGCCCCCCTCAATCCTCTCTGACATTGTTCCAGTGATCCGTTCTGCCATCACACTTAAACCTTTGTACCACAGTAGTCAGTCCTTAGTCTTGATATTGCCAACCCTTTTGTCCAAAGTCTGTTCTACTCTTTATTGTCTTACTAGTCTCCTGGTCCTTCTCAATCTATTCTGTTTTCCATTTTTGTTCGCTGATGCTGCTCTAAGCCCTCTGATTGATCTTTCTCTTGTTGTACTTTGCATCATTGACGCCCAAACTCTGACTTCTTAGTGTGTCTTATGTTCTCAATGACTAAGACCACTTCAATACCCTGTAAGTCCACGTGCCAGTTCACAGATCTCTCCAACTAGTGGGTTATTGCTCTAGGTGAGAGCCCCTGGGTCAGTGGGACCTGACAGGGTCCCCTTTTATATTTCTTTTCACACAAAATCTTTGAGTACTGTGCCAGTCACAAATTTTACTTTCAAAGTGCTTGGCTTGTACTTTTTCTTTGTCTGTACTCCTTTTCATTTAGGCATGTTGGCTTTGAAATTGTCAGCTGTTGGCACTTTGTTTGTGTGCTTCTTCCCTGATACTTGCAGATTTAATGGCATTGTGATTATTGCAAGTGCTCATGAGGTCCTTGACTTTGGAACTGAACTCCTCCAGATACCCTTTCAAACTTGGTATTTTTGACATAGAATGCATATTCATGATTCAGCTCAGAGTCAACAATGTTGTTTGAAGTTTTCAGACGTTTGAGGTGGAAGCTGGCATCAATACCAAGGAATGATGCATACAGCCATCTGCAGAGCAAGATCAATTAGAGATTGGTCCAATGACAACAAGACTGAGAATGCACTGCTTATTTGGCAGTGCCAACTCCCACTCATCAGGAAGATTGATGCCTGGAAGTGAGCATGCAGAACAGAGCAATGCTGATAATGTACTCAGTAACCTATATGCATGCTAAAGAGAGAGAGCTACATGAGCCCTCTTTCCAAGACACAAACAACCTATTCAAACTTTGTGTATAGGAGAATGTATAGGTTATGTGCTACCTATAAAAATATGGGTGATTCAAAGCACTGGTATGTAAAAGCAGGTTCTGGCAGGTTTCTAGAGGTTTGTATTCAAATGATGTAAGGGCCTACTACTGAAGCTTGGATAGATAGTTGTATTGAATTGCTATCAGAATACTTTGACAGGAGCTAAGTAAGAGTTTAAGGAAACCTCCAAGATGTGATACTCAATTTTTGCACCTATCAAAGATGGTCTTGGCAATGCCCTTGCTGACTGTATTGCCAACAAACTTGGTGATGGGCTTGGCAACTGAGGTGGGTCAGTGACAATGGCATCAAGATGTGAAAGAGGGTGTAGTGGTGGATAGTGTGTGCAACCTCTGCCCCTGCTGCCTTTTCATCTGCTGGGTAAACTATGCTTCAAAGGGTGTTGCACAAGGCAAAGAATGAAACTATGCATCAAAAAGCATGTAGAGTTGCAAAGGCAACATATAGCTTGGCAACAGACACCTAGCATGTAGGTGCCACAAAAGGTGATGGAAAACTTAGGATGCATTAAAATTATTGCTATCCAGCATCTGCTGGTCAATTCTGCCTGTTTTGCAGGTCATGTGGTGTTATGTAATGTGTCACATGACCTGGCACATTGCAAAAATCAAGAAAAATCTGAAATTCTTAATTGTATGTAATTAGAAATTTTTAGGGCTTATCATCTGCCTCCCTTTTTGAATTTTGACTGTCTCTAGTCAACAACAATCAGGCTTCTGAAATTCTTAAGTTTCTGATTTGCATACATGGCATGTGATGATAATACAAGAATCAATCAAAGATGTTACTATGAGCACCTGTATATTGTGCACCTCATCCTACACCTTCCCACCTATGCAATGATTTGGATGGCATCAGAGATAGCAGTGGTGGCAGCAGCCTTGCTTTTGTGGCAACAATAGCTCATTCCAGTGACACCAGTGTTGGATCCTCCCTCCCTGGTATTCCCTTATCAAGAGGCCCTTTATGCCTCTCTGGCATTGCCTTATAGAGAGGTGCTCTATAAAGATGTCCAAGGCATGAGAAGTGAAACTCAGCAGGAAGATGGATGTGAGGGTGAGTTTATCTGCACTCTGCACTCAGAGTCTCCAGACAAGGCTATAGAGATAGGTGATAGGATCTATGCTGCTACACTGCATTCATCACCAATAACTGCAAAGGTCCAGGCTAGTCAGACCACATCTCAATGCCTGGCCCAAGTGTTTGCAACAAACTCCCAGCTCAAACCCTTGCATAGCACAGTTTCTTATCACCCCCAAAACTTTGAAGATGTGTTCTCCAAGGCATTGTTTGACTCACTCCCTGAGCATAAGCAGTGGGATCATGTGATTGAACTTGTTTCAGATGCAGAACCTTCTAGCTGTAAGGTAAACCCCTTGCCCTTCAGGAGTAGGATGAGCTAGATGTGTTCCTGCAAGAGAATCTTAACTCTGGACAAATACATCCTTCAAAGTTGCCAATGGCCTCTCCAGTCTTCTTCATCAAGAAGGACAGATTCCTTCATCTAGTTCAGGACTACCATCTTTTAAATGTGATGACAGTGAAGAATCACTACCCTCTTCTGCTCATCTCTGAACTAGTCAACAACCTTCAAGGTGCATGCTACTTCACCAAGTTGGATGTCCACTGGGGCTACAACATGTGCATCAAAGAAGAGGATGAGTGGAAGGCTGCGTTTTGAACCAACTGCGGACTCTTTGAAACTCTTGTAATGTTCTTTGGGTTCACTAATATTCTGGCCATCTTTCAGACAATGATAAATGATATCTTCCATGACCTGATTGCTAAAGGCATGGTCTGTGTCTACCTTGATAATATCCTCATTTATACAAAGATGCTAGAAGAGCATTGACAGATCACACACATTGTCTTGGAATGCCTTCACCAACACCAGCTCTACCTTAAGCCTGAGAAGTGCAAGTTTGAGCAGACAGGCTGAGTATCTTGGACTGATCATCTCACATAAAACAGCAGAGATGGACCCTGTAAAGGTGGCTGGTGTAGCAGAGTGGCCAGAGCCCAAGAACAAGAAGGAGGTACAGGCCTTTTTAGACTTCACCAACTTCTACTGGAGGTTCATCAAAGATTTCTCACACCATGCATGTCCTCTCTTCAACCTTACAGTTAAGGATGCTGTTTGGAAATGGAGAGCACCATAGCAAGCTGCTTTTGACACTCAAAAACAAGCTGTTACCTCACAACCTGTCCTCTTATTCCCCAACAACAATGCTCTCTTCCATGTTGAAGCTGATAGCCCAGACTTTGCCACTGAAGCAGTGCTATCTCAGCAGTCCAAGTAGAATGGCAAGTAGCATCCTATAGCCTTCTCAGCAGTCCAAGGAGGATAGCAAGTAGCATTCTATAGCCTTTTACTCAAAGAGCTTGAATGCTGATAAGCCCCAAAAAGTTCGAATTGCAAATAGTTATTATTTTCAAAATGTTCTTATTTTTTTTTTCAATGCAACAGGTCACATAATTTGTCATATGATGATACATAACTTGCCAAAATCAAAAATTGTGTCAAGTAGTCATAGCACAGTACATTCTTTCTTGGAAAAAGGGTAGCACAGGGAAAAACTGTCTAAAAAAGACTTATTATAACCTCATAAGCTTCACTTGGCAGCATTAACATTCCCATGTCAGCAGAATAAGAAGAAATTAGTACATATTTAGGATAGTAGGTGAAGAGGAAAGCTTACCAATTACTCCACCTTAGTAGTATATAAGATGTACCAATAGTAGAAAAATAACAATGAACTATGAGAGGAAAATAACCCTCACACTCTGTCTCTATAAGCTTATATTCTAAGTCACCCTTGTGCAGTAAGTCAGCAGCTATTACTAGTGCCACTTCTGCCAAGTCTCTTTACATTTTAAGTCTACATTGCCTTTCTGAGGCATCTACATACTAGGTGACCATTGCCAAGCATCTACATCATCTTTATAGCATTTCTATGCACCTATTAAGGCATAGTTTATTTCCATGCTAAGCATTGACCCATGAAGTACCACACCTTCTGAGGCATAGTTTAGTTGGAGGAGGAACAGAACCTGTAATGGCTGATTGGCCTTCTGCCATCATCTACTACCCCTCCTTCAAATCTCAAAAACCCTGTTGCCATCTCTGCTCCACAGTAGCCAACTCAGTTGGGATCCCTGCAAATCTGCCTGTCCAGGGGGTCTATCTGCATACCAAAGTCACACAAACCAAGCCCATTGCTGCTGCCACCTCATCCACTGAGTCCACCTACTTAGGCACCAGGACAGTTGGCAAAATCATTGGCAACAACCATTAGCAAGTATCAGCTAGGTGGATACCTCTCATCTACAGAGCACCTTCACCACCACCACTGAGTGAGTTGCCAAGTTTGTCAGCAAGGAACATCGCCAAGATTGGCCTCAAAGAGAGTGAATTAGCACCTTAGAGGTTTTCTCAGGCACATATACTTCTGACCCCAACTACTTCCTCATCCAGCACCACTATTAAATAGTCTCTTTACAAACCAGTAGCTGACTTATCTAAAAGCAATCTCTACATTGCCTACTTGTTGAATCTTTAAGAACCTGCCAGAACTCGCCTTTTACATTTGTGCTTTAGAATAGTCATAAATTCTTTATAGGTAGCCTACAACCTACATACACTCTTCTATAGGTTGTTTGTGTCTTGGAAGGAGAGCTCACATAGGTCTCTCTCTAGCATGCATGTAGGTGACCAAGCACACTATCAATGCCATGGAAGATCCATGACAAGGAGATGCTCGCTATCATTTCATCCTTTGAGGAGCTGTGGCATTTCCTTGAGGGTGCATGGCACAAGTTTGAAGTTCAGGCTGACCACAAGAGCCTCAAGTACTTTTGGATAGCAAAGAAGCTCAATTGCCATCAAGCTTTATAGTCCTTATATCTGGCCAACTTTGATTTCTTGCTGCACTATAAACATGGATGGAACATAGGCAAGCCCAATGCACTGTCTCAGCAAGCTGACCATGGCACAGGGACAGACGATAATAATAATATTGTCCTCCTCAAGCCAAAGCTGTTTGCCATTCATGCTCTTGAAGGTGTGGCAGTCTGAGGGGACAAGTGAACAGTCTTAGAGATATACAACAAGAAAATTGCGAGGGCATACAGGAGGATGTTGTGGCCAAAGCAGCTATGGCCCTGCATGCCAATCAAAGTAACAGAGTAAAATCAGTATGCACAGATGAATGGGCCCTGCAGGATGACCTGCTCACCTTTCAAGGGTGCATCTATGTCCCTAACATTCCCTAGCTCTGAAGGCAAATTGTAGAACAGCATCACAACTTCCTAGGCAGATGGAAGACTCTGGAGCTTGTATCCTGCAACTACTGGTGGCCTCAGATGTTGCAGTACATTGGCTTTTACACCAGCACCTGTGAACCTCTATCTCCAAACCAAACCTTGTCATCAACTCTCTATGGAACATTATACCAGCACCAGTGGCCTGCAGAGTGCTAGAGCATATCTTTGGTGGATTTTATAGTAGAGCTACCAGATGCTCATAGATATAACACCATTATGGTAGTATAGACCTCTGTAGTAAGCAAGCTCATTTTATCCTCACCCACACATCATGCTCTGCTATGGAAGAGTGTCTGGAAGCTGCATAGCCTGTCTGATGCCTATGTCTCTGACCAAGAGCCATAGTTCATTGCAGAGTTTACTCAAGAGCTCTACCACCTTCTCAATGTGAAGCTTCACACCTCCACTGCCTATCACTCTTAATCTGATGGCCAGACAGAGCATGTTAACCAGGAGCTAGAATAGTATCTATGCTTGTTCTATAACAAGTGGCAAAATGACTGGGATGAGCTGCTTCCAGATGTGGAGTTCCAGTACAACAACTATGTTCACACTGGCCATCACTCTTGGATGGGTTTTGAGCCTCATACATGTCCATCAGAGAATGAGTTGGTGAATGAGCTTGTGGATTGGATGAAAATGGCACAGAAGAAGGCAAAGGCAGTGCTAGCTAAGGCAAAGGATGACATGGCCTAATACTATGACCAAGGATGCACTCTAGCATCACAGTACAAGCAAGAGAATTGAGTATACCTGGATGCATCAGATATCATGACTACTCAGCTCTCACAAAAGCTGTCTCACCACCATCTGAGACCATTCATAGTTAAATGACTGGTAGGCCCTCTAGCATATTGTCTAAGGCTACCTGCAGGGATGTGCCAACTCCACCCAGTCTTTAATGTAGTAAAGCTATTTTCTGCCCCAGATGACCCTATTCCTGGCTGCCATCCAAATCCACCACCACCACCAGTTTTGGTCAACAACAAGGAGGAGTATGAGGTCAAGGAGATTCTGAACAGTCATCTCTTTCAGCATAAACTCCAGTTCAAGGTAAAATGGAAGGGTTATGGCATTGAGGATATATCTTGAGAACCACAGGAGAATGTCCATGCATCTAGTCTAGTCCAAGAGTTTTATCAATACACTCTAATGCTCTCCAGGCCATCCAAGGAATCTAGTCTATTTCATCAACTGACAGAGCAATCCAGAACTTCTTCTACCCTGCATATCAAGACACTGCACACTAAAGGGGGGGTGATGTTAGGGGATCTATCTGTCTGCATCTTACATCTCTGCTCAGTTATGAGTTATTAGTCCCCTCTTCATTATATTAGCAATTTTTTTGAAATTAATGATGTCAGCATCATGTTAGCATTATGTCAGCAATTCTGTTTGAAATTGGTTACATCAGTATCACCTGACTTATATCATGTGATTTATGTTCATTTTCATGGATGTCTGGCAGAGTGACTCCTTAGACTTGTTCTCTTTGGATCTCCCTCTGCCAGATGAGTAGTCAGCTTATGCTTGTGCATTACATCTCTCTAATACACTTTGGATCTCCCTCTGCCAGCTGTGTGACTGAGCTACAGCCCCCAGAGGTTGCCCTTATAGCAATGCACCAGCATCAGCTATCCAACACCACTTTTCCATCATAAGTAACTGTGGTACTCATCAGGTTGTGGTCCAGTGTAACACTATTCTAACATTCAAAGTTTTTTAACAACTTAAATACAAACTTCTCCTGAAGTTCAGATCACATAGCATTAATGAATGCTGGGTGACTTAAAAGTGTAATATGGTTGTTATGGAATTGCCTCTTATAGATCACACAGCATAAGTCAGACCAGTCTCTAATTCTGTACACTGCATGAAGTAAGGGCAAAACTACTCTTACCTTACATAATACAAGGTATTTATAAGGCATCACCAATTGATGATGCCAAATAATAGTTAATGTAAATAATTATAATTGATATTAATTGTAATTATTACCTGTTACAGTATATTGAAATCATAGTTAGTAAGTATGACAGAACTATGCACCACAATGCCATCCAAGTACTGTAGAACTCCAAAATAGGAATATTAGCATCTTTATGGTTGTTGTATGGAAGACACCTTTCATAAGAACCATCATAATGTGGGATCTAAGATTGTACTTCCACACTACCATCTGACAGAGTGTGCATTGAAGAGGGTGATTGGAGCATTGTGATTCTATAGAGTGTTTGGCTGCAGCTGCAATCAAGACCTTTTGGAGATTCAGGAATTTCAAATTCTGCATATCAATGACAAGTAGTGTCTTTCCAAGGCCTCACTTCAAGGAAATAGAGCATGAGGAGTCCATACTTAGGCATAGCTCACAGGAAGTCTTACCTTTAAGCCTGATATCATGCAGAATATGTACTACCTTGTGCTTAAGAAGCTGTGGTGATGAGAACTCAGAGACCTTAAGGTGAGAACAAAAGCAAAAGCATCTCAGATCACTTTCAATAGAAAGGTTGCCATCTGGAAAATCTGTTTCACATGCAAAGCATGCCAATCCTAGAAGATTTTATAAAAATCCTATGACTTATAATTTAAGAAATGACCTACCATCAGCTGCATAGTAAGAGAATGAATTGCTTTGTAGTACCTCAGAAGCACTACCCAACACACACTGATGCAGAAGTGCAGCATTTGCATGTAGATCTGCAGTCATAAATGCATGTATGTCCTTTCCAGTATGATGACCACAGTCTGTCTTCTGTACATCTCAATTGATAGGCTCAAACCAGAGACCCTTCAAGCCCTTCAAGCCTGACTTGTATTTGTAAGTTCCAGGCCATTCCCAGTCTGGGTGGTCAGGCTGATTTGATGTATTAACAAGTGCAATTTTCATGATCTGTCCACTGGAATGGACATTTGGCTCATAGAGACATCCAGCTTTGACATTGTGCACATTGATGCCTTAAATCTTGATAATAGCCAGAAAAATGCTTTTGCAGCAACAAACTATGGTAAGTGCCAGATTCTTTACAGAGATAATGTAGCCCTGGGGCTACGCAGAAAAACTAACTTGCAGTTCACGCAATAACTAAATCTGACCGCTGATCGGTATTTGACTAGTTACGTTGTGATGTACAAGAAAGTTATCTTAGCTAATATGATATTGGGCAATAAATAATGTCACTCTATGTGACAGTTTCCTAATATAGTCATTGTGATGTAACGACCTGGTTATATACCCCCCTTTGAGACCGATGAATTGGTCTAAGGCATAAAAAGAGGTGAGGTATGGGAGGTGACCTCACTCTGAGTATAGTAATGGCTGGCAGGCCAAGGATCTCAATGTGTTCTGGTAGGAACGTTGGCTGACCGGCCAAGAATCTCAATGTGTTCTGGTAGGAACGTTGGCCGACTGGCCAAGGATCTCAATGTGTTCCAGTAGGAACGTCCATTGATCGAAATAAGAGTGCGCCACAGCGCATATCAAGGCTACTGCACCAGATAACTCTACAGGAGTAGAGCCATTTGGCCTCAGTGGCTTGACTCGGGTTGCAATAACTCGCGGTTACCAATTGGTAACTCCGGTCCAGAACCCGCAGTCTCTGCTGGCACTTCTCCCGATTCTAGTGCCATTGTCACATCGCCAGTTGCGATGTTAGTCACAGGCTCTTGTGACGCCGGTACTGGTCCCGGTGGGGCTGACAGCCCTGATGCAGTCATGGCTGCTACCACCAATGACTCCACAGGTGCGATGTTAGTCGCAGTGAGTATCAGCGGCAGCGGGCCATGAGCTGCCGTGCGCTTCCAGAGATGGACCTGGTTTGGGTCCATACCAATATAATAGTAGAGGCCCTTGGCCTCTGGTGAATCATGTAAAGTGCGCTCCTCATCATGCTTGAACAGTAGATGATAATGATTGTCTTCTGAAATCTCCCTCCACCCATCCCATTGAGGGATAGCAGGGGGAGTGCCGTAGTGCAACAAGCACATCGATCTCGTGGAAGATGTCCATAGACATCGTGGGGTTATGGAATTGCTGTTCCAGGTAAACCACACCGTATGTATAAGCGTGATGCACCCAGTCTGGAATCTGGTTGTGTAATAAGACGCGTAACGCATCATCGTCTGAGAAATTTCATGCCATCTTGTCTGGCACGTAAACCTGCAGAAGGTTGAGGTGGGACCCATATTGGGCCACCATCGGCTGGTCCAGGAACGCAGCATTATAGGAGGCTACTGCCTCCCGGTACATCCTGGGTTGTGCTATTACTAGCACCAACCACCTCACAACCGCTGGCTTGGCTGCGCTTGTGGCACAAAGGGCCTGGCACAATGTGAATCCAAACAGGGTTCGCCAATGCATGCGGTATG
Source organism: Termitomyces sp. Mi166#008 (assembly GCA_018857285.1). Classification (NCBI taxonomy): domain Eukaryota; kingdom Fungi; phylum Basidiomycota; class Agaricomycetes; order Agaricales; family Lyophyllaceae; genus Termitomyces; species Termitomyces sp. Mi166#008. The sequence continues at coordinate 12,405 of JABAKA010000218.1, forward strand.
CAAAGTCAAAGGCAATGCCCTGCCAGGTATTC
>JABAKA010000220.1:0-12245 GCA_018857285.1 Termitomyces sp. Mi166#008
TCAGCACTGCTTTAACATAATGCTAAAGGAGCTCCACTTTAACATCTGCAATTTGCCTTCATCATTCTTTCTAGATTCTGAAGTACCCAATCTTCATATTTATGTCAAAGAAAAAATCTCAAATGTTCAATATGCTTGTCAGCATTGGGCTCAGCACATTGTGAAAGCTGTAAGTAATCAGCATAAGATTCTCCAATCTCAATTAAAGGAATTTCCCAAAATTTATGTGCTTTTCTGAATAGAGGCCATGAATTTACTTCATTTATCAAATAAATGCCATCTCATGCTTCAGAAAGTCAGTGAATGCATCACAAAGGTGATCTAGCTCTCATTTGAGTTGGTTCTATAACTAACATGAGTGAAATAGAATAATAACAATGATTCAGGCCTTATATCAAAAATTATTGAAACAGCTAATTTTGCTGTGTACTTTACTGCAAGTCCAGCAGTTAGGTCAACACCTCATTTATATATCTCAGCCTTAGCAACATGGTTGCATGACAGCACTTTATCACAAAGATGGAAAATGATGTTGTCTTTCATTCCAATTGTCAAGGGTGATGGGAGACTTTCAATTTCATTAGTGAACATATTTCAAACAAGTTCAGTCTTGTGTGTAGGATTTTCACCTGATAGCAAGCAGATTGTGTCTGGCTCAGAGGACCAATCTGTGAGGGTGTGGGATGCCTCCACTGGTGCACAGCTGCAGCAGTTTGATGGCCACACTGGCTCAGTCACATCTGTTAGATTTTCACCTGATGGCAAGCAGATTGTGTCTGGCTTAAGTGATAAGTCTGTGGGGGTGTGGGATGCCTCCAGTGGTGTACAGTTGCAGCATTTTGATGCCATGCTGAATGGGTCACATCTGTTGAATTTTCACCTGATGGCAAGCAGATTGTGTCTGGCTCAGATGACAAGTCTGTGAGGGTGTGGGATGCCTCCAGTGGTGCACAGCTGCAGCAGTTTAATGGCATCACTTCTTTCAGCATGTTATCTGAAGGTACATCAACTCTTTCTCATCCTCAAAATCATCCTGTTATTGTTCATGAGAATGTCTGGACATCCACTGACAATGGTTGGATTGTGTCATGTTCTAGTAACAATTGTCTTATGTGAATCCCTCCACACATCCTTTCTGGATTGCATTACTCATTCAATATCCTTGTCATTTCACACACAGGCTCATTTCATGTTGACTTTTCACCTTGCACTTTTGGTACAAAGTGGGCACAAAAGGCTTCTTGCTAGGATCATTTTCAATTTTTGTTGTTAAATCTCTCTTACCATAATTGATCATTATCATTGCTTATGCTGTTGAGACTGACAAGTAGATAGCTACATCAACTCACAAACCTTCAGACTCAATGAATTTAAGGCTTTAAATTAACCTCCACTTAACATACTGATAAGCCTCAAAAAGTTCTAGTTACATAAATTCAAAAAGTCTGATTTCCTTGTTTTTTCATGATGCACCAATCACATGACAACATGTGACTTACAAAAAGTCAGGATTTTCCACCTGGCACTGATTAGTAGTAGTGTTTCACTCAGCATTTTGACAGTAGTAGCTTCTCTTCTTGTTGAAAAAGAGATAGTATAAACTACCCAAATACTTACTATATGACTTTTATTGTCTCTACAGGCTGTGTTGCCTTTTCATGTCACTGTAGCATGTAGGAAAAACTGTACATACTTAGGTTAGTATGTGGTATAGAAAGATTACAAAACCTTACCACTCTACTAGTCTATATGCTGTACAAAAAGTAGTAAAAACAAGGAATACACATCAGACTAGCCTTTATTCTAGTGGTTTACCAGCTCAGCTCTAGTTCCAAGTTGTCCTCACACAGTTGCTAGATGCCAGTTAAATCCAAGTGCTGCATTTGCCAAGTCTTAAGTCAGTCAGTCTACATTGCCTTTGATAGCATTACTATGCTAAGTGCCTGTTGCCAAACTCTACATCACCTTTTGAGGCAATTCTATGTGCTGTTTGAGGCATAATTTAATTCTGTGCTAAGCACCTGTCACCAAGCACCTGGTCATCTTTTGAGGCATAGTTTAATCAGTGCTAGAGAAGGAATGGCAGCAGTTGCAGACACTCCATATCTGCTGCTCCTACATATTCTACACCTCATTGCTTCTGCCACCTACTCCCCTTCCCATGCCAAGCTTGTTGCCAAGAGCAACATCATCTAAGTCTCCACCTTCCATGATGCTCTTCCTTCATTGCTCCTTTTTGCCTTTGTAGTCACCTAAGCCATCACATAAGTCTGTTGCTACAAGTGTTAATAGCATGCAAACTAGTTTAGATGTGTGCAGCAACCAAGGAGCAAGGCAACTCCAAAGAACACAGCAATCCAAACAAGCAGGCCTTAGTGGGGGTGTGCACTAGTGTGTGTTGCAAGGGTGTGTCCCAGCAGATTTCTAGATACTACAATTATACCATAGGGAAAATACTAATGGTAAAAAAAGCTTTAGAAAGTCTAGTATTGTATACTAAAGGGGTTTTAAAAGGATGGCTCAGGAAGGGACTGATGAATCAGAAAGACTTATTGGGTTTAGGCAGGAAACAGATCAGGAAGACTAGCAGTAAGAAAAGAAATGATTAGAAGGGAAAGATTCTTGGAAACAATAGATCAGAAAGGAAAAAGAGGCAAAGACCAAAGTCAAACTTTAACATAGGAACACTGCTGATGGGTTGGAATTACATGGAGCCCAATGGCAAACTTTATATACACTAACAGTGGGTTGATTGCCCAATAGCAAGGCATGGTCTAATGGCAGACAGAAGGATTGTCTTGGGCATGTGCAGACAATGGAACATGACTCTTGGAAAATAGGCTATGCAGTCTTTTCAGAATAAACTTCTTTGAAAGGAGCTTGATTTTCTGGGTTGTCGACATGTTTGGCGAGCGATAGAGTGATAGGGAGCAAGCAAGATGAACAATAATGATAGACTGAGAGTTGATGCCATGAGCACACCTGTCATCTTGTCCATGAATTGTGTATAGTGATGCCAAGTCTGACTTCAAAATGTTACACTTTTTTGCTATTTCCCTGTCGGCATGCAAAATGACAAGCAGCCAGTCACACCTGGTAACCTTCCATATGCATGCCCGTTCTTATTTCACTAGTTGTTTGAATGCTGACCTTTTGGTGCAGAACACTCAAGTTTCCGGCAGACACAGAATCCAGGAGAATGAACAAGATACTTGACCATCAGATCTTGTATCACAGGAAACCAGAGGTCATGGTAGTTCGAGTACAGAGATAGTGTTGTCAATGTATTTTGTGAATGTAATGGTAATGAAAAAGTATGTATGCCAAAAAGAACCACGTGAGCCTTGAATCAGAACTAACATCTACACCCGTCGTCTGTCATTCCACCCTCATTCTTCCCTTGTCAGCCCTTGATTTCTGTCCCCTATGCAAGCGGGTTGCTAACATTTCAACCAGCTGGTGCTTGGGCCATCCCTATCATGTCAATATCACAATAGTACTTGCTCAGGAGAGGTATTTCCTGATGGCTTTGGCAGCTGTAGGAATGAGAATTTGACTTGTAGTTGTTGTGGTAGAGGCACGTTTGGTGGATGTCCAAGTCAAAACACAACCCATTGATAGTGTTGTAGCCAAGAGCCTGGTTTTGAGAGAGTGCAGGTGGTGGGGTATGAAGAGGCTGGGTCAACAACTATGTAGCAATACATGTCATGTTAGCCTGGCAGTTGGATGAAAAGTGGAAGAGAAACACGTTTCGCTCGTTTTAACAGCCATCATAAATACCTACCTCATCACATTGTGGATAACTCTTAGGCTGTATGACCTCGATAGGCTAACTGCCATCCCTAACACGATGATTTCAAATTGAGTATTGATAGTGTTTTTTTGCACTAGATTATACGCAGGAAAATTGTAGCCGTTGCTGGTGGTGGGTTCGCCAGCATTGACAATAATAGTGCCTTCATACCTATCTCTCTTTTTCCTCTGTCTCTGCCCTGTTCAGGACCCTCTTGTGGTCAATTTTCTCGCTATTGCTGAGCTTCATTCAGACTCAATGCTTCGTACTCTCCAAATCCAAACTTAACATTACCCTGCAGTCACAAAGAAATTCAATTTGAAGAGGAGCCTGAAATGCATTTTCCCTTGTACTTGATGAGTAAAGAGTAGGAAGGCTAGTGCAGGTGCTTAGTTCCAGAGTCCCATAGTTGTGTGGCTTTTGGACGATGATCTGATTATGAAGAGACTTGAGAATTGTTTGAACTGTGGATGGAGATAATTCAGGAGGTCTATCCAAGGTTTTGTGGGATGTGAATAGTCTTTTGTTGCAGATGGTGGAAGATTAAGAGAGCCTTTGGGATGTATCACGGTGTCCATATGTTCAATCTGTGAGGTAGCTATGAGGACTCAATGGGTATTTGTTATGGTGAAACATTTACCTCATGAAAACTTATTTGCATTAAGGGTGGATATGATATGTGTGGTCACATAAGTCAGGATGAATGCAATTGACACAACGGGTATCATGGACTTGAATGCTCTTTCCCTTGTTCACATTCCACAGCTCTTCATCTTCCACCTCACATAATCGAGATGATAATGCACCACTAGTTTTCCTTTTTTTTCTTTTTTTTTTTAGATGAGTAAACAGCACCATAATATTTTTGGACTTGACAGACCTTCCTGTTATATGCCAGATGCAATCTGGCTGAAGAGGCATTCTGTATAGATAAATGCATCAGATACAGCATTCTATCACAGGTAAATGGACAAACGTACCTGTTCTCAGGAACCCACTGAGGTCTTCAACCTGCATAGTATACACATATTCCAGTGAAGCCTCATTTCCAGCTTCGAGTTTACCAAGGCCATGGTTGTCCTTGGACACGATTGACAGAGTCAACAAAGCAGAAGATTGGCTTTCCTCTCAATAACATGTCGTGTCTTCTCTCGTTCCTATGCAAGCACACAGTACAGAAAAACCTCACTATATGCTTGGAAAGTATTGAGACCATCTTCTGCAAGGTGAAAGTTCTACACCCATCTATAGTCTCTCATCTGTCACATTACATGTTCAAAACATTCCTTCTATGTGAATTGTGATCGGGGTCATACAATATCAAGAGCGATCTGATGAGCTTGGTTATTTATGACTGGTGTTAGAAAGCAGACCATGTAACGATAGATCCTAAGATCAATACAAGGTTAATCCTCAGTCCATAATAATCAACTAACATTGTTAAGATCAATACAAGAGTACAGTGAGACGTCCGTTGTAACAATAAATATGGTAAGTACTCACCCTCAGTCTGTAATAATCAACTGAGGGTGCAAGTCATGTAATGTATCTTTATATACTTGTACTATGGAGACAATGGCCATTGTCTCTGGTCAAAGCAAATGTGGCCAGTCAAAGCAAGGTGGCCACCCAGTCAAAAGCAAGGTGGCCAGGGTGATGGTCTGGTGAGTATCTGTGGTGGCCTAAGCAAGTCCAACACTACTCCTCACCACAGATACTCCTCCTCACATGGGATCTGGCACTGCTATCTGAGTCCCAGCTGAGGGTGGAGGAACTGGAATGCGGGAGCGGAGAGAGCTTTTGTAAAGATATCAGCGGTGTTTTCTTTTGAGGGAACACAGTGGAGCACCAGTTCCACAGATTGTATGTGCTCTTGAAGAAAATGGTACTTGATGTCTACGTGTTTTACTCAGGCATGTAGTAGAGGGTCTTTGGACAGCATGATGGCTGAGTCATTGTTGCAAAACATGCTTGTGGGTTGTGTGGTATTGTGTCCGATTTCCTTCAGTAATGCACAAAGCCAGATGCATTCCTGGGCACATTTAAAAGCTGCCATATACTCAGCTTTGCATGAGGAGGCCACATTCATCTGTTGCTTTCTGACTGCCCAAGAGATGGCTCTGGAGCCAAGGTTCCAGACATAACCACTGACACTCCTTATATCCAGGCAGCTGGCCCAATCTGAGTCTGTGAACCCAACAAGTTTTACCGTTTCCTCCCTGCTCCCAAGGTGTAATTGTATATCACAGGTGCCTTTGAGCTATTGTACCAGGCAAATTGCTGCGTTTCAATGCGTTGTAGTATATGAGTCAAGATATTGCATGAGTTGTTGGATGCCAAAAGCAATATCTGGGTGCGTTGATATTGCGAGATATAAGAGACAGCTAACAAGCTGCTGATAGAGTATGCACTCAAGCATGTGTTGTTCTTCTGGGGATAGGGTGGCATGATCAACTCGTCGAAGTTTGGAGTTTGGGTCCATTGGTAGTGATAGTGGGTTCACATCTTTTTGACTGAATTGACTGATGATCTTGTCGATGAGAGCCTTTTGAGACAACTTGACAGTGTGATTTGTTCGGTCCCATTCAACAGCGATTCCTAGCATGAAACAAGGTGTCTCAAGATCTGATATTGACCAGACCTGTCTCATCTGGTTCTTGAATCGTTTGTTTTCTGCTTTACTGCTGGCAATAGAAAGAAAATCATCAACATGCAGGGCTGCTATGACAGTGCCTTTGTCAGTACTGCAGAAGTAAATGCAGGACTCACATTCCAGCCATTTGAATCTCCATGACAGCATCTTCTCATTGACTGTCTTATTCTATATCCTGCCTGCTTGCTTCATGCCATACAACCCCTTCACTAACATCCATACCCAGTCCTCCTTCTCCTTTGCTTCAAATCTGTCTGGCCATTTCATGTACTGAACTTTCTCTTCTGATAGGATACCATACAAGAACGCTGTTTTGACATTGATTTGGGTCACATCCCGATTTTTTGCTGCCGCTATGTGTAGCAAGATGCGCCAAGATTCCATGCGTGCCATTGGTGAGGTTGTCTTTGTGAAGTCATGCCCTTGAATCTGTTCATAACCATGAAATACTAACCTTACTTTAAATCTGACCACCTTCCCGTTCTCATCTCACTTTATCTTGAACACCAGGTGACCTGTCCTCACCCTCTGTCTAGGTGGCACTTCACATCATGGAACGAGTTGGTAGACGCCCATCTGTTTCAGTGAATCAAGTTCTTCTTGATATGCCATCTCCCATTTCTTTGAATCTCCAGACTGCTTTGCTTCCTGCCATAATCTAGGTTTGTCAGTTAGTTCCAAGGCATTGGAGTTCTCACTCAAGTCCTCCACAGCAGTGAGCAGTTGGTCAAGGTGTTTGATGGTAGCGACATTAGCTAGATCTGGGATAGCTGGATCACGGTGGGGTACACAATCTCTTGATCGACCACATCCGGTGCCTGATCTGGTGGTGGGGGTTGCCCCACAACCACATCATCATGTCCAGCACCTCTTTGACTAGTCTCTTGGTAATGGTTCACTTGTGAAGGTGTGAAGCAGTGAGATAAAACTCGTCCCACATATTAGGTGGGCACTTAGCCACAATTTGCATAGCCCTGACCTTGCTCATGAGGGTTCTGTGCATCTGTTCAACTTGTCCTATATGCACAGTGCTCCAAATTGCTGTTCTGAGCCCTGGGTCATGAGCCATGCATCCATGTTGTGCCTGCTAAGCTCCCCATCATGTCCAGTGTGATATACCCTGAGCTTACATTGGATTTCATTCTCTCGTGCTATTTTCCAGGCTTTGAGGTGAGCTAATGCATCTGCCTTGCATTTCAAGAGAATAGACCAATGCTGGCTAGTGAAATCATCGACCAAGTTCATTATGTATGAATAACCATTATGCAATACAATGGCTTGTGGGCTGGCAAGATCCACCCAAATGATCTCCAGTTTATGTATTGCTCTCCACCCCTCTTCCTGCACTTTTGGTACTGCATTTTGGGTCTGCTTCCCAAGTATGCATGAGTCACATTTGTGCAGTTTGGAGGCAAAGATAGAGGGCATACCTGAAACTAATCCAGCCTTTGCCATATCTATGACCAACTGGTAGTTGGCATGCCCGAGGCGGCAATGCCAAGTTTCCAAGTCAGCAATGTGCTGTGAGGTGTAGGCACAATGCTCTATGAGTGTATTGTTGAGCTCAAATGAGTAGAGGCATTGGTTTTGGATAAGAGGTCCTCATGCTACCAGTGCACAGGTGGATCGGTCGATGATTTGAACAGAGGTGTTGCTAAATACAGAGTCCAGACTGGAGCGTACGGCGAGGGAGCTTACTGATATCAAGCAAACAGTCGCATTTGGAATATATAGTGCATCTTCCAGGAGGATGTCTGCCCCTTTGGCAATGTGCAAGCAAATTGTTCCCATTCCTATGGCTGTGACAGCAGAACCTCCGAGTCCTTTCACAGTACAAGGAGCAATATGTTGTAGAGTTACAAAATCATCTCAGCATGGGGAGATGTGGACAGTGGTACTGGAGTCAACAAGGAATGGGATACTCCTGAATAGATGTGAGTGTCTTGCACTTGGGCTGGGTGATGGGAGTTATGTCAGCAGCCATAATATGTTTGCTGATCACTGTCGCATTTTTCTCCCAGTCCACACTGGTGCATGCACCCTCTATGGCCATAAATCCTGCATGTTCCCAGGTTTCTGTACTGTGACTGACCTTTGGCATTCTGAGTGGTGGTGATGCCTGCAAACAGTGTATTCTCTGAAGGGGTAGGAAGCTGTCTGAGCTGATTTTGGTCTACATACCACAGCTTTCCATCTAGCCCTGTGACAGCGACAAAGGTTTTTTCAGTGGAAGAGCTCTTGAGTTGAGAATTGGTTTTTCCTTTTGATGCCTTCTGCACAGCTTGAGCATCTGCTATTGATCTCCCCACCATTCCTCCACCCTTCTGCACACAGAATGGTTTTGTGTGACCTCTGCACGGCCATTTGAGTGCGAGACAGTTTTCACAGCATGCAGCACCAGGTCCATGATTATGGCCTGGTAGGTCTGTATCATGAGACTTACCACTCTCTCTCATGGTTAAAGCCATGGCAGGGCTCGATTTTGCCTTGGCTTTAATGATATTCTGCACATTCTCTATGAGGAGGCAGATGGCAGTGGAACTGCATGGATTGCTCTTTGTGCTATTACTAATGAGGGTCGATACAGAGTTCTGGAGAGCATCAAAGGAGGGATCATTCAAGCTATTCAGGAGTGCAATGCAAGTGAACAGCTCCTTGTCCACTATCCCGATGTCAAAAGCACAAGTGACTATGTCCACGACATGGCCTGCAGTGACCGGCAAAGGCTCAGAGTGGGAGCAGTAAGTTGATAGAGCCTCTTGCAGGAGAGCAATTTGCTTAATGGGACCCTCCCGCTGAGCGCGCGTCTGTAGGTCCATAAAGCAATGTGCTACCCCTTTGTCTGTCACAAGATCACAATGTTTGCTGTCATTAAGAGCAGTCTTGATGAAGGTGATTGCAAGCCGATCATTTAGCCCCCAGTTGGTGTGGGCACGAGGCTCGACATTGGCAGGGGGACGGGGCAGGAGGGTATCAAATACGTAGGTATAAAGACCATTGAAGATCAGCACGTCTTTGAGGCCCTCGGTCCATTGCATGAAGTTGCCATCAGCACATGCATACTTCACTCCATCCCATCGGTGGCGGATGACACATTCAGGGATTGAGGGATTGGAGGCATCGGTGGCCAAGACAGAAGAGGTGGCAGAGACAGGTGCCATTCAGAAGCCAGAGGTGAGATAGTATGGATAGGCAAGGGAGACAAAGAGGTAGAGTACACGACGCAAGATGGATTAGATCAGGTATTTGATTTGAGAGCAAGCTTTTGGCCTGGTTCCTACTGTTCGACGACTAGAGTTCTTTAAAGTAGTTGTCAATCAAAGCCCATAACCTGTTAGAAATCCAGACTATTACTTTGGATCAGACACCCTAAGATCAATACAAGGTTAATCCTCAGTCTGTAATAATCGACTGACATTGTACTGTACCTAAGATCAATACAAGGTTAATCTAAGAGTACAGTGAGACGTCCGTTGTAACAATAAATATGGTAAGTACTCACCCTCAGTCCGTAATAATCGACTGAGGGTGCAAGTCATGTAACCTATCTTTATATACTCGTACTATGGAGACAATGGCCATTGTCTCCGGTCAAAGCAAATGTGGCCGGTCAAAGCAAGGTGGCCACCCGGTCAAAAGCAAGGTGACCAGGGTGATGGTCCGGTGAGTATCTGTGGTGGCCTAAGCAAGTCCAACAAGTCCTCAGTCTATACATGCAATTGACTGAGTTCAGTACCTATAAGTAGCACAGCAATAGTAAGTCTAAAGGTACCATAAGTCAAGTGTCTGTGGTGTATGTAAAATGATGAACTCACCCTCAGTCTATACGTGCAATCAACTGAGGCTGCTGGACAATGTCCAAGGTATATATATGTATAATGTCCTTCCCTTTTGTTCTTTTGTCTAGTGCATTGGCCCTGGCTCAGGTCCAAGCCCTTGTTCTGCTCCCCTGATGTTGTCGCTCGCGGTGTCCCTGACATCAGATCACAACAGGGTATAGACAGCTGAGAGGAGGCTGAGGATCCAAGCAGTAGAATTATGTCTGTAAGGTCTGTGTCTTGAAAGCACCACAGGAACTACAACAACCTTTGTCCTGCCCCTCCTACCCTTTACATCAGCAAAGTCTGAATTACTAGTAGTGGCTAGGGTGCTCTGGCAGAGCCTGTCCAGTGACTACCAGAGTCACAGTACTCCAGACAAGGTATACTGCTGTCTAGTACTAAATGGTTTTGCAAAACAGCTATTGTGCATTAGAATGGATTTTGCAAACTGATGTTTCTCATGACAATAGGTGTTTGGAAAATGGTATTCAAACTAAACTAACAACAGATTCTGCAAAATGTTTGTGTTCTAATGTGGGTATGTTTTGCAAAACCCCTACTGCTACAGGTGCATATCGTCAGACTTATAGTCGGTGAGAGTATGCACAAATTGGAAGGAATACTCGCAATGGCAGGTCTGGTATTTAGAGGTCTCACACCCACTAGAAGATCCGTTCAAAGTTTACGCTGATGGTCTTCATGATTCCGGCGAAGGAGCGCAATGACATTGAAGAAACCTTGGAGGTTCATCCTGGAACGCGGTCATAGGTTGATGTTCAGAGTCTGTCTGGCTTTCGTCATCTCAGTGTGGCAGCCAGAGGGTGGAAATATAATAGTATCAAAATAGTAATAAGGGACTCGTAAGTATTGCAAGAGAGAGGGTGGCGGTGTATAGTATCAGGGGATGGGTCATAGGACATGTGTGTCGTTGAGAGGAATTATCCTTAGTCGATGTCAAGTATGAATCCATCATCATCGGCCGAATCAGCCCAAAGGTCCGGGTCAAACATATTGTCATCTTGAAATATCGAGCAGTCAGCCCCAACAGGACAATCAGCGTCTGTCTCGCAAAAATCGCTTTTCCTGTTCTCGGTGTAGCACCAATGACCCAACTCATCTTCATACTTCCAGCATCTCTTTCGAGGGCGGTCAGAATCTCCTTGGCCACAGTGGGTCTCTCCAGGTATGCTGGGACGAACAATTGATTAGTAAACGTTACAGGGAAAGATTGGGTGAAAATTGAGTTACATACGTCTTGTGCGTGAGCGGTCCAGTGCCGACGATAGTTCCACCATCGTCAGGTAGAATACCCCCAACAACAGCCTGTGTGAGACGAAAGAGAAGGAAAATGCAGGCTTGGGGCTTCATTTGTATAGTTGGAAGATGAATTGTGAACAAACAGGTGCTTTTATACATTCTCAGGCTAGAAAATAATGGTAACATTGATGCCAATTCAGAAATATACGATGTCCCGAGCGGCGAGAGTGCAAGGTATATAAGCTACGACTGGGTGATTCGTGCAAAGAGGCTGCGAAAGAAAATATATAGTTTAGTACTAGTGACCTACAGGTTGGATTCAGAGTCAACTATTGATATCGTAATACGGCCAGTAAATTATTCTGTGCAATGCGGTATAATGAAACGACGAAGTATAGATCTAGAACTGAGACTAGGGTGATACCTGGGGGCTGGTTCAGCCTGTCCAGCCAGTCTCATGCCCGCTTCGTCTATTCGCTGAACTGCAGCTAGAAAGTATAATACAGAGTTAAGATTCAGAAAACTGGCTTGTCCGATTTCATATCCACGGCATCCTTAATCTTTTTCACGGCAGTAATAATCGACGAAGGCGGTACCATCGTATTGTCTCCGAAAGCCTTCCTTCTATTTTGAGTGAATTTTTGAAGGATCCAGAGCTGTTGGTAGAAGGTGTGCAGTATCTTCCAGTGTGCCTCTTTTAACGTCTTGGTACTCGTATTCC
>JABAKA010000221.1:0-12184 GCA_018857285.1 Termitomyces sp. Mi166#008
AATCTCCTGCATTAAACATGTCCTCCACTTTGTATGGGTCATTGGGATGGTGAAGTGGGTAAAGAATTTCTAGGCACTGTGCTATTCTTACCCCTAGAGTCAATGGTATTCCACGCTGAAACTTCTCTTTCTCTGATGACTGCTCCATCTTACCATTATCCACCAACCACTTTACTATCTTCTGAAATTCGCAATGGTATTGGGAAAAAGATGCTCGTGATGGAGTGCCCTTGCTAAGGAAGTCGGCTATCAGTTTTTTGAGGTCATTTTAGGTATACCTATCCCTGGATTCTGAACCAGGGTAAAGCTTGAAAATTTCTGTCTTCCATTCTTTATAGGTGTAAGCACAGGCAACAGGTTCAGGTATGTCATGAGTAGCTGTGGGAGTGAATTTGCCTTTGTATTCTTTAACACTCATTCATGTTTCTCCAGTATTGTAGGTCAAGTAATGAACAGCATAATTCTTCTTTTGGTGAGCATTGTTAACTCAGCAGTCTTGAAAGAGATACTCCAATTCTCAGAAGTACTGCACCAACTCATGCACTTTTTCTTCATCCCATTTTGGCGCAGTATGGTGCCCTCATGTCAGCATAAGTTGAGTGTTGTCCTCCATAGTATGTGGAAGTTCAATTGGAGTGTTAGGGTATGGTATGGATTAATTCAGCTATGATGAAAACTGGCAGTTGGTCGGGAGTAGGTGGTCATGTAGGTATGGATTGATACTCAGAGCTAAGAGGTGTTAGAGGGCTAAGCAACCAACTGTTGTCAAGGCTCCTTGGAAAAATATCTGGAATATTGTCAAGCATTAGTCTTCTAGCAACTGTGTCTAGTTCATCAGCTAGATTGGCTGGTCTAGGAGATCCTGTGGGTGATGCGAAGTGAATATGAGATGGAAGAATGATTTAAACACCTGAAATTGTTGCCTGTGAGTAGATTCTTTTGTGATCTGCTGCCAATGAAACCCTCATGGTGGGCTTCAAAATGATAGCATGCTCAGTCACCTAGATGTGTCCTAGAAAGAGAGATCTACAAGTGAGCTCTCGTTCCAAGACACAAACAACCTATCAAAGAATGTAGGTAGATTGTAGGCTACCTATAAGGAATTGATGACAAATCCAAAGCACAAAAATATATGTAAGGTGGGTTCTGGCAGGATCCTAAAGATTCAATCTGCAAGTGACATAGAGATAGCTGTTGGCTAAATAAGCTAATGGGTCTATAAAGAAACTATAGTAAGATTACTAGATAAATGGAAATAGTGGTGTTAGAGGTAGGTGTACCAATGGAAACCTTCAAGATGCTAAATTTTCCCTCTTTAAAATCAGTCTTGACGATGATCTTGCCAACTGTTGTTGCCAACCATTGTTGGCAATGCTTCTTGCCAACAGTTGTTGGCGACAGACTTGGCAACTGTTATTGCTGATGAGCTTGGCAATAGTTGCTGCCATTGATTTTGCTAACTGTCATGCGACTTGTATAGGAGGGAGGTACTCTGGATAAGGCAGCGGTGGCAGAGGCAGTGGCAGCAGCTTCATGCAGCTGGTGGTATGTGGGTAGACACCCCTTAAACAGGACTTGCAGAGGTGGCTGAGGCAGCAGTGGCAAAGGAAGTGGCAGACTGGTAGTGCTGCCCTGTACCCTCTTAAACTATGCTTCAAAAGGTGTGGTGCTCTGCATGTAGGCGCTTAGTATGGGACTTTAAACTATGCCTCAAAAGGCACATAAAATTGCCACAAAGGTGGCATAGTTGCTTGGCAACAGTCGCCAAACACATAGTTTGCCTTGAAAGAGGCAACATAGACTTAAAAGCATAGAGACTTGGCAGAAGTGGTGCTAATGATAGCCGCTGACTAACTGCGTGAGGGCAATGTAAAACATAGAGCGTAAGACATAGGACCATAGTAAGGGTGAATTCCTCACATAGAACATTGTTGTTTATTCTTCTACTTTTTGTACATCTTATATACTACTAGGGTGGAGTAATTGGTAAGCTCTCCTCTTCTTCTACTATCCTAAATATGTACTAATTCTGATGTCATCAGAATGTTAATACTGTCAAGTGAAGCCTATAAAGTCATAGCAAACCTCTTTTTAGACAGTTTTTCCCTATGCTACTCTTTTTCCAAGCAATTTTTGTGTTTTTGACATGTCATATGTCATCATGTGTTGAGTCATATGACCCATTACATCACAAAAAAACAAGAAATTTTTGAAAAAATTGACTATTTGCAAATAGAACCTTTTGGGGGCTTATCAACAGAGAGAATCACTATGAGGTAGAGAAGATCCTCAACTCTCATATGTATTGGGTAAGGTTCGCTACCTGGTCCAGTGGCTTGGGTATAGACCTGAAGACAACACCTGAGAACCCTTTGACAACCTTGAAGGAGCTGCTGACGTGCTCCAAAACTTTCACAGGTACTTTTCCAACAAGCCATGGGATCTCTGATCTCAGTGAAACATAGACAGTCATGGGTGTAACCTCCATCTCTCAAATTAACTAGGGATTTAATTTCTACCAGTACTTTTAAATCTTCTTTCTTCTCTTTCACCTCACTGATCCCTACCTCTTCTTTAACTCCAATGTAGCTATCACACCAACTCCAAAAGCCACTCCTGATTTCCCTACATCTATATCTCACTGATTGGATCACCCAGGCCATTCCTGAAGACCATCTACATCATCTCATCTTATTTTATCTGCACATCTTATCCATTTATCTTATCTTTTATCTCACCATGCCCCAGGAATAATGACCAAGAAAAGAGAAGACTTTATAGATGGGACCAAGACAAAAAGACTATTTACAAATATGTGGGCCTCGGAGAACAACTACAATTGCCTTGACAGGCCCAGATCATTCTCCTCCTTACTCCTAAACCCTGACATCCCCAAAGCCAACAACAAGTCCTCCCAAACCTCATCAGCAATATCTCCCAGAGCTGGAGTATGAGCAACAGACTTGAGGGCCAAATGCTCCAGGCACTGCCACTGATATGAGATGCCCTGATAAAGTACAATCACATGCCCCAAACTTCAACTCAACATGGGCCTCTCAAAGTTGGTGGTGCAAGTCCTCATTTTGGAACTGCATCTGGTGCAACATAGCCAGCAATTGATCAAAGCATATATGGAGGTGCACTTCTTGGACCTGGCCACAACAAGATTGAAAGGTCACTCTGACAGTGGCGAGAACACTTGCAAAAAGGTGAGAGAATCCTGGGGGGCAGGGTCTCCACATGAGGACATTTCAAAGAAGGAGACCAACTTGGCACAGTCTCAGCATGACCCTTCCTCCAGGCCTTTGCCAAGCCCACCAGCAGACCACTGGGCTCCCCAAAATCCATTGGAACAACAGGCAAAGGCTCAGAGAAAAGAGAGGCAACACTGGGCATTGACTCTTCATAGTGGCACAGGTCCACTGGCAATCAACTACAGCCATCCCATTGTCTCCTTAATCCTCTAAAGAACTTTTCTGAGCTTCATGTGTGACCACTTTCCTACACTACCCCTCCCTCCTATGGCTTAGGCCAGCCACTCTGACTCACTCCCCTCCTCTCCTTTCCTCCCTTCCTGTGCCCACACCTACTGATATCTCCCAGCATGCCTCAAGAGAACAGCCAAGGTGGCTGTCGCAACAGTACCAGCACACACCAGGCTTCTTCTTTGAATTGGGGCATGGCACCACCAGCTCACATGCCACCATGGCAACAACAATGATCACACTACAACAGAGTTAGTAGCAGTCCAGGAAGCAGAACTCTGGCACCACTTACTGGCACATTCTTGTTCTACCACTCCTGGGACAGACCAACTGAGAATAACTCAGGAATGCTACGCTGAGCATCAACATGATGAAGGCAGGACAAACTGCAGAGATGAGCTTAATTTTTCAACTTTATAGTTGATCTAACAGTTTTTTCATCCCTGCCTTGGAACAAACTGCCAGCACAACACATGTCTCAAGGGTCTCAATGCTAATGAGGGAGTAATGTCACAACCCATCATTTTTGCCTTGTCATCCTGCACAATCTTCCTGCCATGTGCCTTCCCTGCCATCATCAACCTATGCTGATGTGCCTTACGCATCAGCCACTTACATCTCCAAACCTTACACATCAGCCACTTGCATCACTGATCTGATCCACATCTCTGATCACATCTCTGATGCTCCTTTTGAGGCAACATCCTCAAAACATGCCATGACAGCTCACTGCAGCTCACTCCCACATCCAACTACCTGCAAACTGACCATACAGTTCTGCACTGCATGTCTTGGCATTTCCTTGACCCCCACTGACATCATTCCAGTGTTCCGTTCCACCATAGTAGCTAAACCTTTATACCATGGTAGTCAGTCCTTAGTCTCAATATTGCCAAACCTTTTTGTCCAAGTCTGTTCCACTTTTCATTGTCATACTAGTCTCTTAGTTCTTCTCAATCTACTCTGTTTTCCATTTTCACTTGCCAACACTGCCCTAAGTCCTCCAATCAATCTTTCTCTTGTCAGACTTTGCATCATTGACACCCCAATCCTGACTTCTCAGTGCATCTTGCATTCTCAATGACTAAGACCACTTCGATGCCCCATAATCTCTTCAACTGGTGGATTATTGCTCTAGGTGGGAGCCCCTAGGTCAGTGGGACCTGACAGGTGCTCTAGATCTGGTCTTCTTGATTTCTAAAGGTACATGTTGCACATGCAGATTACTGTAAGCCTATTGTATTACTTACTGCCATTAACTTGTACCAAATCTTTGAGTGACCTCTGCTTATGATCTGAATGCTTGTCAGATCTACTCTCAACCACCTAGTCCCATCAAACCAACAGCACCTACAATTACATGCCAAGCAAAGAAAATGGCAAGCCCTGTTAAACTGACTACATCAATGAGTACATGCCAGGTGAAGCCTCTGACACCAAAGCCTACAAGTCCTAAGAAACCTGCAACAATTGGTCAGGGCTCCCACAGCATTTGACCTTTATTCTGAATGTGAGCATCCAATTTCTTGCTATTTCTCTGTCAGAACTTACACCTATATTAATTTTAGTCAATAATATGTCTTTCTCCTCAAGATCTTCTGAGACAATCTGCAGCCAATCACTAAGCTCCAACATATTCTCCTATCAACATGTTTGAACCCTGTCTGGCATTGTCAACACCCTCATGGCACCCCCTTTCCAATCTACTGTTCCAGGACACTCATTTGATTATTTTGTTGATTGCTACCTTGCTTTACATGAGTACACTCAAGATGCCATCTCCACTCTCAAAAATGCTGTTGAATTGTGCCAAGGCAGGCAATCTGAATATTTGGACTGTCTGCCTCAAAGTTTTGCCATGCTTGGAGGCACAGTTTATCTGGAAATTCATGGAAGTTGATACTGACTATTAGAATCATATCTCATTAATTTTGTCACATGCAAATGTTTCACTCACTAGATGTTTATTCAATTTTTCTTTTTTGTTAACTTCTGAATAGATGTGTCTACTGTGTATGTGTATTCAATGGCCTTCCTCACAAAGACTCCTGATCCACCAAAACAATACTGAAGCTCTCTGCAGAAGCACCTGTCAGACTTGCAATGATGCTGGCCCATTCATCTGAAAGAGAAGCATGTCAGGTGGAAGACTTCTGCTGAGAAGAAGGCAGACAAAGAAAAGTGTGATGCCCATCATGAAGAATATCTAGTGGCATGTGGGGCAGCATTGGAGGTCATTAATAAAGAAGCATGGAAGCTTCATGCACAGTTCAGTGGTCATTCCAAACAATGGTACCAGGAAAATCTGCTCCAGATTGAATACCTCAAAGGGAGGAAACACACTGTCTCACAATGGAATGCTTTCTTACACCATGAGTCCTAGAAGGCACACAAGGGTAAGCTTGTTCATTCTTCAATTTATATTGTTCTATGGACTTATTTTTTCTCTAATGTAGAAAATCCAGGCAAACAACTTAAAGCTCATGAACTGTCAGCAACTGCCACAAAGAGAAGTGGAATGTGATGTCCAAAGAAGAGAAGATTGCTTTCACAGACCCTCTGATCATGGAACTTAACAAACATTGAGTCAACACAACATACAGTATTTATAATGTTCCATTGGAGTCATTTGATGATGCTACTCAGTTGTTACAGGCCATGAAGAACTATATAAGTTTGATAGTATTTTCACATTAGCCCACACATTGACTATGCCATTTAAATGCATGCACTATATGCTTGCACCAGAACAGAGATGTTGATCCTTGCCTGCCAATCAACAACAGATGCCTTTCTTCACCCCTGGTTGACATGCACATCAAAACAGGTGCATTATTTTTTCCCATCATCAATCAAAAATGCACTTGGATGAGCTTGCCTTTTGCATGGAGGCATTCTGTTTGGCTGGGTTAAAAGATTTGTCTTTTACTCACTACTGAGGAATGTAATGCTCATAGTACTTAGGCATGGGTCAACAATCAGACATCAGCTACCATGGAATTAAAGACCAAACTCAAAAATCTCATTAACATGTCACTGCATAAGTCCCATCCATTCTTATGAGACTCAAAGTTTGTTCTTGACAGCACAATCACAAAGGAAACTGTTGGTGGTAAAGTTTGTATGACATATGTTGGATTTGAGGAAGGGTTCACCATCACATATGGTGTTCTCCTCAAAAAATGGCCTCTCTCAAGGTTCTGCTCTTCTAGTGAACTCACTCAAGCAGAGGTAGATGTTCTCTTAGGTGCATAGACATTGGGTATTGTGTGCTTTCACAAGATGCCTGTTAATGAATGGGAAAGGTGACATGAGCAACATGTGAAATGCCTGACAGCCAGTATGTGTGTTCATTCATACTTACTTATGATTAAATTTGTCCTGACAATATATATAACAGCCAAATTATCTAAGTCAGGGACAGTTACATTCATACATTTGAAAATTTATCTTACATGTGTCATCAGGACCCATGCCTGTACCAACCCCTTCTGTGCCAACCCCTTCCCCCCCCCCCCCCCAACCCCTCTGCCAACAGTCCCCAGGCCGCTAGGGTGGCCTGGAGGCCAGCTGACTCAAGTGGTGGTGAAGATGATGACAGAGGGTGTCAGAATAGGGCCAGACAGCTCAGAATATGGTTAGAGTTGCTTAAAAGGTGATGCTGAAGATCTGAGGCTAAGCCAAGCTAGGAATAGACAGTTCAGAGACCAGTCCCTTGACAGAACTCACAGCAGCAAATTTTCTGCAATGAAAAGTTTGTGATGATTGAGCACTGTGTTAGTGGTCCAAAATCTGAAGTGAGTGCCATTTGTTCAATATGATCCAGCTCATCCACATCTTCATTAAAGTAGGCCTTCAAATAATTGAGATCATATGTTTCATTAATAAGCTGGGTGTAATGATCACAGCTAGAATTTTTGTGATAATGTTCACATCTAAAATGAAATTCAGAAGGTCATTCAAGGAGATGTAAAAGAAGCACACTTCAGGTAGAGTCTTCCTTGTCCAAGATCATTGTGACATTTTAATAAGATCCTTCCTCAACACTTAGCTGTGCTTGGTCAGTAGCCACACTGTGCCTTCTGGATCAAGGCTTGTGTCTTATCATAATGAACTCTCTTGCTTGGTGGCAATATAGTTGTCTCACATTCAGGTGCTTGACAGCCTAAATTTCTCACAGCAGCAATCAGAGCAGCAGTTTTCCTGAAGACATCATTCTCAGGTAAGCTGCCTCTAGACAAGTTGAGCAATCATTTGCAAGACAATGAGCAATCACTTCCAAAGTCACAAAGGTGTGAGGTGCTCTCAATGCTTCAATATCAGTCTGAGGACAGACCTTTGCACCTTGGTCTACCAGATTATTAAAGAGAGTCAGATCAGCAAAGTATGCCCACGTACATGTTGAATGCCTTTCTATATATGGCAGCAGTGAGCCCATGCTATCTGTCAATAATGAGCATGTGATAGAATGTCCAATTTTTGTGTGACCAGATGGTTTCCTCAGTGAGTAGGCAAAGTCTTGAGACAGGTCACACCAAGCCTGTGGATCACATCTGAAGAGGTATCCCACAAAATCTGAATCAAAACCAGTCTCAGGATATTCTACATATGCCTGTGGGCCATGATATCTGTATAGAACTGACAGGGTTGTTTTGTAATTCAACTTGACTTGTTGCTCAGTTGTGACAATTGTTGAGGTCATGCAACCATGGCATAGTCAGCATAGATGGTGTATTACAAGCATCATGAAGTGGGGTTCTACAGCACACTCTTTAGATGCTGAATGATATTGGAGAGCACAGATGAGACATCAGGGGGTACAAGAACAGGGCCCAGTTCTACAAGGGCCCAGTTCTACAAGGGCTAAAAGTTCATGAAGTTCAGCATCTATATTGACTAGAGCAGGGTGAGCATCATCTTTCAAAAGATTCACAATCAACATAAGATGGGGCATGCTGGAGCAGAAGATATGGCCTGTAGCTCAGACATTGGTTGAAGATAAACATATTTCATTTGAGAAGGTAGTGATAGATATGTGACACATCCATTGACAAACACTATGGAACTACTAAGAGAATCTATAAAGCTTTCATGTCAATCAGTCCCATTGATTGAGAGCAATCTGCATACCTCAGTCAAATTCATGTCTCATGATACCATGCACATCCCATTGCTTGTGACAATGTCTGAGGGTGTGGTCCATCATCAACAACCAGGATCACAATGAGAGGGCTACTTGGAGAGCCATTGTGTCAATTGGTTCATTATCTTGAACATGAGTTGCATACCTTTGCTGAATTGGGGCTAATTACCTATTGTACATCCTTGCACAGTCCTGGAAGCATAAAAACATATGGAAACTTACCATAGAAACATCCATCACACATCCTCATGTAGTCCTGGAATTGCATTGAGTTGACATCTGACATTTCCATAATTGTTTTTGCAATGCATCGAAGCATGAAAACATATGAAAACTTACCATAGAAATGACATGACACCTGCTCATTGTCTGACAGGCCGATGATCTGCATCCAGAGGTGGCCAGCAAGTTGTTTTTGCATGGATATATTCACAGGTATTTTCATCTATTTACTGTCTGTTATTTTTGAAAGGTATTGATGTATTTGATTTGTTGTCTAGGCCCCCTTGAGGCTCATCAGCCATGCCTGTGGATGGTTATGTCCCACATAACACATAACATACACAGCCACCCCCATTTATTAATTTGTTCCCATATCCTACCAGAGATATACATCAAAACCCTGTACCCACAATCAGCCTAATCAGCTGCAGTCTCTCTTCACATCTTGTTACTTGTACTACCACCATTCTGACCACAGAATATCAAGCATCCTCACTACTCACTACTGAGAACCTTAGTAAGTAGCTGATCTGTTATATAGTTCTGCCATGAGACATGTTTGGAGTACACAGGTGGAGTACACAGGTAGTCCAGGCATTAGTCATCCATACATCTGGAATTCAATTAGTTCAAAGGTCCTTGGAGGCCTGAGAAGCACTGTCTGCTGTGTAGAAAGGTTATTCTCTGCTTCAGGAGAAAGGTATGTACTTCATTTACTTGAACTACTTTTAAGTCTTATTACTTACAGACCAGGCACACTCATAAACACCAATTGCTTTTAAGCCAGTCAAGGTCACATTATGTTTGATGTTCATGCAAATGATTTCCTCAATGTCTCCACTTCTGACATGATTACTGGTAACTCAATATGTGTGTCCATCGTTATCAAAAGTCATCTGTCAGCAAGTCTCAAAGAAGATTAAGCACATGGTTGTGTAAGCCAAACATTGTCCTTGGTATGTCTTTCACATTGATCTTTTGCTTCTTTCACATGCATTGTTCAGCTCATTAGCAAAACACATGCTCAGCTTGTTGTAGAGCCCTTGCTTCTCAAGTGGCACACTCAATTTGCTTTTTTGACATGGTAGACTGAACATTTTGTTACA
Organism: Termitomyces sp. Mi166#008; assembly: GCA_018857285.1. Lineage (NCBI taxonomy): Eukaryota > Fungi > Basidiomycota > Agaricomycetes > Agaricales > Lyophyllaceae > Termitomyces > Termitomyces sp. Mi166#008. The sequence goes on from JABAKA010000221.1 coordinate 9,957, forward strand.
TGACATTGTCTTTCATGGTTGCACATTATATATATATATGTTTCTTGTCTCTTTTTTTGTTGCTTGCGAGCAGCATGTGACAATAGAATGAAACAAAAAAAACAAGTGCTGTGGCTCAATTACAGCACTAAGAAATATTCATTGTGGCCTTTTGAATATGTCAGAATCCATGCAATCAACACATGATGGTGCTTGTCCAGGTGCAGGACACAAGCCAAATGTATCAAAATTGAAGTCTCAAAAAATCATGACTCCCAGGAATTTCATGCTGGGGCAGTCTAGTCAGTGCAGTGCTTTTTTTGCCACTCAGAAGGCCATAAATGCTTGCTCTTGTATACAGGATCTGACAGAGACTGCAATTGACTCTAGTTTGCACATCACTAGTGATGTTGATTGATGTGATCTGACCAATCTACACAGATAATGAAAAGAATGGTGCCATTAGTCCAGATGCATTTGCACAATTACAAGCAGAGTGGAATGAAGCTCAGGAGCTTGAAAACAATGAAGGGCAAGGAGATGCTGATGTCAATGAGAGTCTATTTGATATGAAAGGAGTCGATGACTTGCTTGATGCTATGAACCACACGGAACAAGAATCTAAAGAGGCTGAGACTCTATCAGGTGTTCATGCTGAGTATCTTAAGAGTGTAAAAAATTGACTAAAGGCCAAGATCACTTCTTCTGGACAGCCTGCATGCTATAGTGCTAGTACTTTTTTTATATGTCCTAAAGACCCATTTTTCGCTCTTCATGCCACAAAAAACCAGGAATTTGGCTATTCACCAATGGAGCTCTATTATTTGCCTGTGTTTGTATGGCTTCTAGATTGTCTTCCTGAGTGACCTGATCATTTTTGGTGTCCAAATTGTAAAAACCATTATCTTGTTCAGAATGGTAAGTCCTGATGCATAATGTCTGATCATTCCTTTTGATATTTACTTTTTTTAGGCTGGAACACTGATCCAATTGCTCAATGAGTTTGTGACTTGGACAGTGACTATTTTCTTATCATAAATCACTTTTTATGCAATGACGAAGCTGTTCAAGATCCAGGATGTGGAAAATCATTCCAGAGCATGGATGGAGGTATTCTTTCTCAGCTTCCTCATCATGTTCAAGAATCATTTCCTGGTATGTTTTTTATAGATTGGTAAACTACTTGAGAATTAATTTGTTTATCCATAGCATATTTGACTGCTCATGGGGCAATTGATAAGCACCTTATAGCAATGATGCAGGCACTATTCACTAGTTGCTTTAGTTCTGATCCATTTGCATCTCTTCTGGGAGAAATGTGGCATCTACACCATGCTCAACGTGAACTAATGTATTTTGCTGCTTGTCTTACTTTGGCGCATCCAACATCTCCTTTGCCATTCTCACAGTTCAATGATAAAAATTGCTATGTAGGGACCTATCCTTCAAACAAATTTTGCAAGGCAGTATTTGTAGATTGGATGCATGGGCACCAAGTTTATTTTGATTGAGTAATGGCTTTGCTTCCAGGAGAAATTTTGAAAGGTGATCACACCTTTAAAGTATGTACCTTGCTTTCTAAATATCTGGGGCATCTGAAAATAGTTATTCAATTCAGCTTATCAAATACTTGGGATGTCTAATGGGCAAGCCTACTCATGATGCAATGTACACTGTTGTTAATGAGTGGGAAGAGGCTTGTGCTCAGGCTTTGACATTAACTAAAAGTCTTGCCTATGTTAGTGAGCTATATGAAGACATCTCAGTAGGTCTGAAGGAACATGGACATCCACCAACTGCTTTTATGTATGTATACTGATAATGCATCAGGTATTAGTCTGTTCAGTTATACTTTCTAATTTCCTGCTGATCTTGCTATTAGGAGAACTTGCCTTCCATAAATCTACCACTCAATCATTGACCACAGATGTAGTTCACAGGGAATTAGATCCTTACATGCATCTTTCAAATTTGAAGCTTCCAACAGATCTTTCAGTGATTTATTATGAGAGCTTTGATCTCATTGATAGTGCTTGCATGATTATTCTGGATTGTTCCTGATGATGGTTCTTGTCAGGGGACCTATCTCTCTCCACCTTTCACCTCTCTGCCTCACTATAATTTTCCTTTATTCTCCTTCTTCAGCCCTTCCTTTTGGTCCTACTTTTAGCCCTCTAGCTTCAATCCTGCTCTGTATATAATTCAGACAAGTTCCCGACCCAGCAGATCCACAATGTCTGGCAATTTCC
>JABAKA010000223.1:0-12129 GCA_018857285.1 Termitomyces sp. Mi166#008
TAATCCCTATATGCTAAGCAGGAGCTGCTGACTATGAGCTATTGGCTAAGCAGGCCAGTATGTATTAGTGATGTGTAATCGTCAACTATCAGCTGATGTGCTAGGCTTACCAAGCATGTCAATGCTGAGGGTGCTAACATGAGCCAGACTTACCAACCAGGGCTTGGCAGAGGCTGTGCTAGTGATGTAGGGTGGCTGTGAGGCCAGCTGACCCAAATGGTGGAGAAGACGTTGATGGGAGGTGTCAGGATAGGGTCAAATGGCCCAGGAGACAGCTAGAGTTGTCTAAGAAGGCGATGCTGATGATCTGAAGCTAAGCTGAGCTAGAGATGGATGGTCCAAGGACCAGTCCCCTGACATCACCCCCCCTCAAGGTCCATCACCCCGATGGACAGTGCAGGTGGGCAGGTAGAGTGAGCATCAAATTAACAAGCATAAGAGTCATGTTTTAATGCAATATTGTAGTTGTAGAGTGCGGTACACATCGAGCTGAGAGGTGGCTGCAGTAGGGGTTTTGACTGATGATGTAGGCCAGCTGACTCAAATGGTGGAGAAGATGTTGATGAGAGGTGTTAGGATAGGGCCAGGCAGCCTGAGAGACAGCTAGAGTTGCCTAAGAAGGCAATGCTGATGATCCAGAGCTAAGCCAAGCTAGAGATGGATGGTCCAAGGACCAGTCCCTTGACAGGTTGCATTCACCACATCCTACTTGCAAGGCATTGTGCTGGATCATTACACTGCCATCCTCCCACTTCAACCCTGGACACCTCCTCTTCACAAACTGGCAGGCATTTATCAATGAGTTTTTCTCCAAGATGGGTGTATTTGACATGGTTGCCAAGGCTGAAAGAAAACTTGTGTCTCTTAGGATGAGCACTGACAAACGTTTCACTGCATTTGTTGTTCAATTTGAGAAGGGCTGAAACTACAATGCCCTGAGGTTCTAGCTCAGCTAGGCTCTGCCAAAGTGCATTAATGTGCTTCAACTTGTGCTAAAGCAACCTACCTATGAGGGTTTCAAAAACCTCATCACTCAGATTGACTAGCACCACTGGAAAGACCCATCTGCTCTACTTGCCCTGCACTGAGATGTTCTTTGACTACTGGGCACCCAACTCTGACCCTTGTTTTTCCATCCCTTGAACCCTCTCAATGTCACCAGTGTGGCCCTCCCTCCATCAGCCTCTGCTCATCCAGCACATGCACAGGGCAGCAATCAGAAGCTCCCTGCACCATGTCCATCAGCTCAGCTGCAGGCTACCAATGCTAAGGAGATTGCTGAGCCATGCTAGTCAGGTTGCAATCGTAAGGACTGTTAGGGATATGATGCTGAAGGTATGGACCTGGTGGAAGGTGAGAAGTACTTACAAGCAAACCAGGCATGGAATATAGGCTGCCCCTGGGTTGCTGTACCAGAGAAAACAAAGGAGCAGTGGTGCTGCAGCAGAGTTTTGCCTGTTGTGCAACAAGCTGGGACATTTTGTCCAGGACTGCCCTGAGCAAAGCACATTAGGCCATACTGTCTGAGTCATTGATGGTGACAAATACAACTTTCAGTATGCAGAAAATGAGACTGCAGTTTAGTGAAACACAAAGACATGCTAAATCACAGAATCAATCCTGATGTCTTCTCTGCATCAGTTTCACACTTACATGCATTGGCTCCTGCTCTGGACACTTGCACTGTTTATCTCTCCTCCTGCTCCTCCCAATCATTCATCCTCCACACCTCCTCTGACCCTTGCTCTGAACCCACTGCCACACTGGTTGACAGTGGCACCACTGACAACTTTGTTGACTCCTCCTGGGCTCACTCCACTTCTCTACCTCTCATTTGACTTTCTACCCTCATTTATTTGTGCTTGTTCAATGGCAAACCCTCATCTGCCAGCAACATTACACACTACGCTGTTGTTCCACTCATCTTCAGGGATGGAACCATGCAGGAGGTACAAATGCTCACCACTCACTTATATGAGAATGTTCCTCTTGTTCTTGGCTTACCTTGGCTACAAAGCACCAACCTCAGGATCAACTGGCACCACCTTACCATGGCCTTAGATCAGAGCTCCTCCCCATCCACCTCCATCATCCCCTTCCACTTTCTTCCTCACAGCAATCCCATCCCAACAACCTCTGCTTCTCTCAGATGACTACACTCTAGCTCAGCAAGGTTCTTCATCATTGAAGTGACACTCCAATTGACCAGTGCCACACATGCTGCCCTGATCAATAGCAGTACCACAGGCACCTTCATCAGCTTGGAGAATGACAGCATAGTGTGTAATATTGCTGGCAGACAAGGGTTCACCATCAAACAAGCACAAATAAATGGGGGTAGGAAGTCAAATGAGAGGTAGAGAAGTGGAGTGAGCCCAGGAGAAATCAATGAAGTTGTCAGTGGCACCACTGTCAACCAATGTAGCAATGAGTTTGGAGCAAGGGTCAGAGGAGGTGTGGAGGATGAAGAATTGGAAGGAGCAGGAGAAGAGATAAATGGTGCAGATGTCCAGAGCAGGGGCCAATGCATGTAAGTGTGAAACCAATGCAGAGAAAATGTCAGAGTCAATTCCACAATTTAGCACATCTTTGTGTTCCACTAAACCACAGTCTTGTTTTCCATGTACTGGAAGTTGTATTTATTGCCGTCATGACCCAGACAGTGTGGCTCAATGTGCTTCACTCAGGGCAGTCCTAGACAAAATGACCCAGCTTGCTACACAGCAGGCAAATGCTGCTATGGTGCCACTATTCCTTCATTTCCTCTGATACAGCAACCCAAAGGTGGCCTGTATTCTGTGCCTAATTTGCTTGCAAGTGCTCCTCACCTTCCACTGGGTCCATATCTTTGGTTTTGTGTTTTTAACAGTCTTTGCCATTGCAATCTGACTGGCATGGCTTAGCAATTTCCTTAGCATTGGTGGCCTGCAGCCAAGCTGATGGGCATAGCACAGGGGGGTTCTGATTGCTGCCCTATGCATGCACCAAGTGAGCAGAGGCCAATGGAGAGAGAGCTGCACCAATGACATCTGGAGAGTTTGAGGGAAATGAGGATCAGGGTTGGGTGCTCAGTAGTCAGAGAATGTCTTGGTGTAGGGCAAGTAGGGCAAATTGGTTGTTCCAGTGGTGCTGGTCAATCTAAGTGATAAAGTTTTTAAAACCCTCATAGATAAGTTGCTTTGGCAGGGCCTTGCTGAGCTGAAACCTCAGGGCATTGTAGTTCCAGCCTGTTTTGTAAGCCTCCTTCTTGAATTGAACAATGAATGCAGTAAAATGTTTGTCGGTGCTCATCCTAAGAGACATGAGTTTTCCTTTCAGCCTCAGTGACCATGTCAAACATGCTGAACTTGAAGGAGAACTTGTTAACAAATGCCTGCCAGTTTGTGAAGAAGGGGTGGCTGAGGTTGAAGCAGAGAATAGCAGTGTAGTGATCCAGCACAATGCCTTGCAAATAGAACATGGCGAATGCAACCTGTGCTTAATTGGAAGCAAAACTGTGTGGCTTGCCCTGGAATGTAGTCAGGCACTGAACAAAGAAGATTTACCATTTCTGAGGGTTGTGCCCACTGAAGAGTTCAGGTTTCTGAATGTCTAGCCATCCCTCCTATGCAAGAGCCTCATTCATGCCATCAGGGTCATTTTGATTGTTGTTGTTCTGTGCAGGGGCACTGGCATTGTAATAATAGTAGTAGTGATTGCTGGCACCACCTTGTGGCAGAAACGCACTGATCGCTGGTCTCTATTTGCCAGAGAGTCCACCATTGGGGAGTCTGCTAGGGAGAAATCCTCCTGGTGCTCCACTGTCAAAAAGTGGGCAACTAGGCAGCCAGTTGGGGGCCGGAGGCCCAAGAGATAGTTCAGGGGGAAGCACCACCTCAGTTACCTGCGCTGAAGAGGAGAAACCTGTATGCCAAGCCATATTCAGAAGAAGGAGGTGCTCCCAAGCCTTGTGGGGCAGTGCTGAGCCCAAGACCATTGATTGGATTGAATCCTTGGTTCTGAGAGGCCCAAGCCAAAACCAGTTATTGAGAGTCAAGGAAGGCAATGTTGCTGGATAGACTATTGGATGGTTGTGGTGGCTCAGTCACAGGGGCAGCAGTTGGAGAGGGGGAGGAGGATCCCTTCTAGGTGGCTCAACAAAGCGAGTATGAGTTTGGAGCAGGAGTGATGGTGGTGGGGGATCTTGGAGATTCAAGTGCAGAGGTCTTTTATATTGGAAATTTACATGGGGAGGCCAGTCTCATTTGAACTTGGAGCAGGCCTGCTCTAAAGCTGTGCCAATGTTGAGTTTGTTGATGTAGCTCAGCATATGTTTGGAGCAGGCATCTTCCTCAACAAGCACAGAGAGTGCCTGCAAGGCAGAGTGTCCTGGAGAGAGTATAGGAATAGGGAGAGCACCTGGAGATTGATCCCAAGTTCAAAATGGACAGGTAATCAGTACTGAGTTTGATTGGGGCCATGCTGAGAGGCCTACTTCATGCACCACTGCTTGTTCAAAGAGTTCCTCAGAGGGGTTGAGACCTTGAAGAAGGGTTGAAGCTGCTTCCAGATTATTCTGATGTTGATTGTTCAAGAGGAGGGTTGAAGCTGCTTTCAGATTATTCCGATGTTGATTGTTCAAATTGGTGGCAGCAGGTTTTTTGGAGGGGTGGTGTTGGGGGCATACTGAGCTGTGAGTCTTTCCTTCTGAACATAGAAGGAGAATGCAGCATCAGTCAGATTCCCAAACTCATCCAGCAAGGAGGAAACATGGATCTTGGTGACTAAATTATGCAACTTGTCACACAGCAAGGCATCACTCTGTAAAAGTCTGAGCTGACATGGTGAAAAATCTCCTCACTCATAGAGTTTGAAAAATGTTAAGATGCAATCAGCTCAGACCGCTTCAGTAGCCTCTGATGTGAGGTGCCCTAAGTTCTTAAAGAACTCCTGGGTCCTTAGAGAGAACGCTTCTCACAAGAGGCAGAGCTCCTTTAGGATTGTGTCATGTTGCTAAGAATATTCCACCTATTGTCCTGCATGCTGGAGCGAGGGGTCACCATCACTCTGAGATGTATTTCCTTGTCCTAAAGAGGTCAGAAGAGTGTGAACAGCCAGAGCTGCCACTAGAACCTGACAATGAGGCTAGTGGGCAACAGAGGTGGTGGGGGGCTGAAAGCCATCTCATCCACTTAAGTACACCAGTCCTGCCACAGGCAGAGCAGTGCTGGCAAGTGCCAGAGCAGTTCACACCTGGTTTGGAGCCTCAGGCAGCACCTCAGTATAGGTTCAAAGATCCAAACCTTGTACAGGGGAAGTGCCAAAGAGCACCAGTCAATGCTGGGACCTTGACTGATTGAAGGCCCCAGCAAGTACCCAGTTTGTACCATCGGCCAGTAGTGAGTCAGAGGATACAATGCGACCAGTATGACAGGCTGCTGCTGGCTTGGAGGAGTGACAGGATTGTTGGCTGAGTTTGGAAAAATGGGGTGGCCATACTGATCAACTGTGTAAGTCATTGTCAGCCAGTAGTTTTGAGTAGAAGTTGCTATTTGAACTAGCCAATGAGTGGGGGTAATCTTGATATTATGTCAGGTCCTGCTGACCTGGGGGCTCTCACCTAGAGCAATAACCCACTAGTTGGAGAGATTTGCGAACTGGCATGTAGACTTACTAGGCATCAAAGTGGTCTTAGTCATTGAGAATGCAAGATGCACTGAAAAGTCAGGATTGGGGTGTCAATGATGCAAAGTCCAATGAGGGAAAGATTGATCAGAGGACTTAAGGCAGCATTGACAAGTGAAAACAGAAAACAGAGTAGATTGAGAAGAATCAAGAGACTAGTATGACAATAAAAAGTGGAACAGATTTGGACAAAAAGAGTTGGTAATATCAAGACTAAGGACTGACTATGGTGGTACAAAGGTTTAAGTACTATGCAAAACAAGACACCAGAATGATGTTGGTGGGAGTCAAGGGGGGTGCTGAGACACATAGCACAGAACTGTATGGTCAGTTTTCAGGTAGTCAGATGTAGGGGCGAGCTGCGGCAAGGTGTAGTGGCATGTTTTGGGGATGTTGCCTCAAAGGAAGCATTGGAGATGTGATCAGAGATGTGAATTGGATTGGTAATGCAAGCAGCTGATGCATAAAGTTTGAGGATGCAAGCAGTTGATGCATAAGGCATGTCAGGACATGTTGGTGATGGCAGAAAAGGTGCATGGCAGGGAAGTCATGCAGGATGACAAGGCAAAAATGATGGGTTATGATTCTTTCTTACCTATTTTATATTCTCATTGTCTTGTGATTTCTTCACCCATCTTGTACTGCTATTGGATACATAGTTTACCAGAGTAGAGTATAAAAGACATTGTGCTCTGTATTTAATAGGTAGCTTTTCTCAATCTAGGACTTATCCCAGTTCTCTCAAATTGATACTAAAGCTCTCATGTGACAACATCATGATCTCACACTGTCTTTATATATTTTGAACTCAAAAGTCCTACTAGCTTTCCTTACCACTCACTCAACTCTTGTGCCTCAGTCTCTTGCAGCTTGATTAACTGTGGCCTTCCAGACTCATGAGTCATCTTTCAAAATTTTATCTGCTAACAAATGCAAATGTCTACTAGATATTCTCTTTGAAACTAACAGCCTGGAAAAGTGACTTGCCAGCTCAGCCCAACAGGTATTCATCACACTGGAACCCTCAAATGCTTCAGAGCATTGGAGGTTGCCAGTCTGACCCCCATGTTCAAAGTAACAGATTCAGAACTACCCACCACAATGCTCACTGAAATGGACATGGATGCTGCTGAGCCTTTAGCTGATGAGAATGTCAGTACCTTTGGGAATGACAGTAACATGGAGTCTAGTCTGACTAGCTCCTTGTCCAATGTTGACAAATGTTGTGACATATCCACTATGGAACCTGTAATAGATAGTCCCAATAAAACCACTGCACCTGATGTTAGAGCTCATTGCTGTTTCATTGAGATGAAACCTGAGGATACATTTGCAAAGGCTCATAATTGTCTAATGGACATGGAACAGAAGCACATTGACAATGTGATAAAAAAGGTATATTCATCCATTAATCAGTCAACTGGTGACTATCATGGAACCTCTAATAGGAAGGGTAAGAGTATAGACCCCTGGAATTGGGGTGGAATCACCTTGAGGGGCCAGAAATAGATTCTTTGATCCAACATGATATGCTCAAAGAGTTCAACACTCTATGTGATCTTGGAAACCAACCACAGACTCAAAACTCAGAGCCCAACACCTTAACCACCAATATTGAAGATATTGCTGATGGCAAGATGCACCACAATAAGGAAATGGTTGAAGACATAGCAGAACCCAAAGTATCTTGCAAAGATGTACTGGATTACCTTCATAATAAGAAAAAACTACAACATGAGATGGATTGTCATAGTAAGAAAGAAAGGACCTTTCATAAGAAGAGAAAAGAGCATGCTGGCTCCAAACCTTTATCTAACAACATTTATCTAACAAACTTGCTGTGCCGATTTAGAAAGTTGAGAAAGGATCTAAGACTAAGGATAAGTATAAGCTTAGTTCAGACAAAAAGCATATTAAGTATGACAGCAACACTGCCACTAAGCCTACCACCCAAATTACTGCCAAGTGCACTGGGGCACACATTTGAACATCTGGAACAAATGTTGACACTACCAACCCTTTAAAGATTCTCCCTCGAACTCATTCTTGGACAGCAAATCAGATTTGGACTTGAGTTTGATACATAGTAGGGAGTCAAGCAATAGCAGTGACTCAAGTTCCAGCTTATTATCTCACTATCACAATAATTGTTGGAGGAAGCACCATGGTTCTTGTCATTATCAAAAGCCTCATAAATGATCCTGCTGAACAGCCATAAAACCCACACCTCCAGAGAAGTACAATGGCCACATAGATATTCATGCTTTTCACAAATTCTTGATGCATGGTACTGCCTATGTTAAATATGACTACATAGAGAAAAAATGTCAGACCATGGTACTGTCCAAGTGCTTGGTTAGTAAAGCTTACACCTTCTATACTCATAGTGTATTCCTGGATCCTAAACGTTGGTCATTGAAGAAGTTTTTTATTGAACTATTCAATTACTGTTTCTCTATTGATTTTTGTAATTAGCAATATGAAAGAATAAATAGTTTCATCCAAGGCAATAAATCAGTCCATGAGTATGTTGCTGATCTTGATGAACTATTAACTATAGTAGGTGTGGACAGTAAGCATGCCCACATGGTCAAGTTGTTCAATGGCCTTAAGCCTTCCCTCCATAAGGCTCTTTTTCATGAACACACAAACCCAGAATACACATCCTGGAAGGAGATGGTGTGTGAGGCTGAGTACCAAGAGATGGCAGACAATGTTGATTTGCAGATCTTCTCTGGACACAGTGGTCAGACTTAAAGTAATCATAGCAACTGCTACAATTCTGATTCACAAACCTTCAGTTTGTGTGACCCTTTATGACAGGGTTTTTGATATATTTGAAACCATATCATGCCCAGCTTGAAGTTTCCTGTTGGCAACTGGTATGCTAAAATTCACAGTGCTAAGACAGGAGCCCCTTACCAAAAACATAGCTTCTACCAAACATGCTTGACTGTGGATATGTACACCTAGAACACTTGTTGAATTCTTGAAAATGGCTCACCTTACCCCTAGGATGAGGAAGCTAGAGTCCATCAGTACCAATGATTTGAAGTCACTCCTGATGGACCCACTTATCACATTTGTGACTGACATTTAGGCTTCAGAACTTCTATTAATCTTTAGAGCCTCAAGAATGAAATGTTTGACATGGTCAACTGATACCACAAGCAAGTATCAAAGTCTTTTTGTAAGCTTGAGCATTAGGCCTTCATACCACTATATGACCCTCAATACTATGTGGCTAGCCTCTTCAAAGACCACTTACCTCCAGAGCTGGCTGATAGACAGTATGAGCTCGATCAGATATGCACTTGAGCATTGTCATTTTCTTGTCTTTGTCTGGAAGTGGAGGATGGTTGTCTGCATGTACTGGAACTCAATGGTCAGCAGACTCCTGCAGGTAGTATCCAAACCCTTGGTGATAATAGTGTGTATCAATGAACAACCTGCTCAAGCTCTTGTAGACTCCAAATCTCTGGGTGACTTCATTTCCAGTACTTTAGCCCAGCAACTTGGTATTAAAAAGAAGGAGCTCACCTCCCCTGTCCCTGTTCAACTAGCCATTCAAGGCTCTCAATCTTGCATCAATTATGGTGCAACCACCAAATTTCAATACCAATCAATCTTGGAGGACTGCTACTTTGACATCATCAACCTCTCAGGTTACAATCTTATCCTCAGAACCCCTTTTCTTTTCCAACATTGTGTAACATTTAGCATCAACCTGTCTCAAGTTGTGGTAGGATCAGCGCAATCCCTGCTGCTTGGCAGCCCTGGTGTGATGCAACTTGCCTCCTGCTCAATGGAGTTATATGATAAAAATCTAAAGAATGTAGAAGAGAATCTTTGTCAGTATGTGACCCCCATTTGTAAATCAGCAAGTGACACACCTCTTTTGCCTTTATGAGCCATTAATCATTCTATTGATCTAATTGATCCTAATAGAATATATTCATGGCAACATTCTCAATGTCCTGAAGCAATGAGAGCACAATGGATGGAGAAGCACAAAGTGTACATCAAAAACAGATGATGGAAGGTTACAAGCAATGGAAACACAGTTCCAATGATGCTCATTCTCAAGCCATCCAAGCCTGAGAGACCTCATTTACAAACAGTCTTTGATCTACACTCTCAGAATGCCAACACTGTCAAATGGTCTTCTCTGCTTCCCAACATTGAGGGCATTCTGTGATGGGTTGCTAAAAGTATTGATCCATCCTGCATGGAAAAGATGCTTACAAACAAATCTGTGTAATTTCAGAACACATTGAATGAACTGCAATCACAACACCAGATAGAAACATGGTCAGCAATGTTGTTCAGCAAGGAGATTGCAATGCACTTGCTACTTACCAGGCACTCATGAACCATAGTCTTTCTGTGTATATTAGTAGATTCATGGATGTATATCTGGACAATATTATCATTTACTCAGAAACTCTCAAGGACCATATTAAGCATGTAAAACTCATAATTGACATATTATGTCATGAGAAGCTTTACCTTGGCAAAAATAAACTCCAATTTTTATGCCAGAAAATGAAATTACTGGAGCACATTGTTGACAATGACAGAATACAGATGGACTCCAACAAGATTGATGCACTTGCCAAGTGAAAGACCCCCACCAATCATGATTTGTTGCAAGGGTTTCTGGGGGCTGCAGATTACCTAGCTAATGATATTGATTGTGTCAGAACTCCAATGGGAATCCTCCATGGCCTTACTGATGACACAGCTCCATTTCATTGGAAATACATACATCAATGAGCATTCAAGGACATCAAGCAATTGGCAGTTACGTGCTGAGATTATCATTGGAAACCCCTGGATTATAGGAAGGATGACCACTGATTCATGTGGTAACAGATGATTGTGTGACTGGTATGGCTGGAGTGGTTAGCCAGGGGCAATAATTGGCATACTGCAAAAGTAGTGGCATTTTATTCAACAAAACTTAACTCAGTGCAACAGAATTACCCTGTTCATAAAATTGAGATGCTTGCTAGTGTGGAGACTATGCTCTGACATCATGATATTCTGCAAGGGGTTAAGTTTACTTGGTACACAGACCACAAAGGTTTGGTTCATCTCCTAGAGCAAAAGAATTTGTCAGGGAGGCAGGCCCAATGGTTAGAGAAATTTTTGGAATTTGATTTTGAGGTGGTTTATGTTCCACAGGTGTCAAGAATATACTATCAGATTTATTATTGAGACTGTATGCATTTGACAAGCCAGGGAGTGTATGTGCTCACAGTGAGTACACATACCATGATGTAATAGACAATGACTCATTAAACACTCACCTCATTTCTATGCCTGTCTTGGTTGGAGTGGAGGGCAAGGGTGTGAACCTCTTGACCAATGATCTCACCTCTAGTGCAGATACATTAACTGATGGTGGCAACAATCACTTAGAGTTAAGCAAGCCTGATCATAGTCAGTATCAGGCACCAACTGTATTGCCAATGCTCAAAGGTGGTGTGAAGCCCAAGAGGGCCTATAGACACAAAAAGATTCCCTTAGCGGAGATGGGATGTCTGAAGACAGCAAAGGAATTTTCTGCTCAAATGTCTAAGCATCTTGTGCTGAAGGGACCTTAGCAACAAAAGGAGAATAAGGATGATACACAGAAAAAACTCACCATTTGAATCCCAGCATGTAAGCAAAATGACTTGCAGTTATGGTCCACACATGCTGAGATTATTGATAGAGCAAGGCAAGCAGACCTAGAACAGGAACAAAAACAGGAACTCTCAGAATGTTCTCAGAAGCTCCAGCAGCTAATTGAGCCCCTGAATCCAGTATCTCTACCAGAGTTAATGGCTGAGGGGTGGGAATTGATAGACTTGTTGACTACTATCCACAATCAATATGAATCAGATCCTATACTAGCACCTATAATAAAAAATCCACATAAATACAAGAACTTTGAATATACAGAGGATCACATGTTATATCTCAATACCAATGGCAAAAGGGTGTTGTGCATACTATTCATAGCATCTAAGGAATTGTTATCTCCAAGGCCCATTCAGTATTAGCATATTTTGGCATGAATAAAACTTTAACATACCTGCATGATCATGTCTGGTGGAAAAACATGAGCAATGATGTACACTTCTACTGTGAAACATGTGTAACATGCATCTGGAGCAAGCCCAGCAATCACAAGCCATACAGCAAACTGGTTTCTCTACTGGTGCCCATGCAACCTTGGAAGGTAATTGGTATCAACTTTGTAGGCCCATTACCTGAGTCAAAGGATGATAATGCCACATACAACTCACTCACTTATTGACCATCTAACAAGCATAGTCTACCTAGTCCTCAGCTATACCAACTACACTGCAAGAAACATAGCCAAACTTGTCTTTGCTGAGGTATACAAGCTATATGGGCTGCTAAAAGCTATTATTAGCAATCATGATTCATATTTCACCAGCATATTCTGGTCTC
>JABAKA010000224.1:0-12087 GCA_018857285.1 Termitomyces sp. Mi166#008
TGAGGTTGGGGCCAGATGAAACATTGTGTTGGCAGGGGGTTTGGGGGTGAAGCCCCCAATGAGCTGCAGATCCATGCTGAAGGCATGGGATTGCAGCTCATATAATTAATTCCAGATAGAATTGCTGATATAATAAATAATGAAAAATTATAAGAGAGCAAAGGGGGATAAGAAATGAAAAGGAAGGTCCTCTGATATCACCCCCCTTTAGTGTGCAGCATCTTGACATGCAGGGTAGAAGAAGTTCTTGGTTGCTCTGTCAGCTGGTGAAATAGGATAGATTTCTCAGATGGCTCAGAGAGTGTTGAGGTGTTATCAATAAAACTCTTGGACTAGACCAGGTGCATGGATGTTCTCCTCTGGTTTCCAAGATATATCCTTGATGCTATAACCCTTTCATCTCACCTTGAACTGGAGCTTATGCCAAAAGAGACAACTGTCCAGAATTTTCTCCACTTTGTACTCCTCCTTGTTGTTGACCAGGACTAGTGGGTGGTGGTGGATTTGGATGGTGGCCAAGAATAGGGTCATCTGGAGCAGGAAATAACTTTACTATATTAAAGACTGGATGGAGTTGGTACATTTCTGCAGGTAGCCTTAGGTGATATGCTAGAGAGCCTACCTGTTATTCAACTACAAATGGTCACAAATGGTGGTAAGACAGCTTTTATGAGGGCCAAGTGGTAGTGATATCTCATGCATCCAGGTACACTCAATTCCCTTGCTTGTATTGCAATACTGGAATGCATCCTTGGTCATAGTATCAGGCCATGTTATCCTTTGCCTTGGCTAGCACTGCCTTTGCCTTCTTCTATGCCATTCTCATCCAATTCACAACCTCATTTACTGACTCATTCTCTGATGAGCATGTATAAGGCTCAAAACCCATCCAGCACAAGTTAGAATAAAAAAGACTTCATCATCTGTTTCCCAGCAGTTAGCTGCCTATGGAAAGCCCTCATGGTGGGCTCCAAAATGATAGCATGCTCAGTAACTCAGTAACCTATATGTGTGCTATAGAGAGAGAGAGAGAGAGAGATCTTCATGAGCCCTCTTGTTCCAAGACACAAACAATCTATGCCAACTAGTAGGTAGGAGATTGTATAGGTTATGGGTTATCTATAAGAAAGGGAAGTTTCAAAGTGCAGGTAGTGTAAAGATGAAGGGACTTCTGGCAGATTCCTGAAAATTTATATTTAAATGATGCAAGTGCTAAATTGCTATTTGAGACTTATAGATAAATGTGCTGGGCTGCTACTACTGAGACTTTGGGTAGATGTATAAATGGGGAAATTGATCACAATACTTTCACAGAAGAACAGGTGCTTAAGGAAACCTCCAAGGTGCTATGCCACTTCCTTTGAAGTCAGTCTTAGCAATGCCCTTGCTGACTATACAAGCTTGGCAACAAACTTAGTAGCAGTGGTGAAGGTGCTCTGGAGGTGGGAAGTATTCACCTAGCTGACAAGCTTGCTAATAGGCTTAGCAACATAAGTTGTAGGCAGGAGAAGGTGTGGACAGAGGTGATGAAGGGAACCCAACAGAGTTGACTGTCAGTTGGCAACAGTGGCATTAAGATGTGGAGAAGGGATAGAGGGGCTAACCAGTTCTATCCTTCCAATCACATGCCAGGTAAACTATGCCTCAAAAGGCATGGCACTTTGCAGTGGACACTTAGCATGGAAATAAACTAGGCCTCAACAGGCATGTAAAAATGCTACAAAGGTGACATAGATGCTTGACAATGGTGGCCTAGCATGTTGGTGCCATAGAAGGCAACATAAGGCTTAAAAATATGTTAAAGACTTGGCAGAAGTGGTGCTAAAAGTGCTGCCAACCACTGTACAAGGATGACTTAAAACTGAGCATGAGGGAAAATCTAGTGGGATTTTTTTTTGCCTTTTTTATCACTTTTGATACAGTTTATATACTAGTAGAGTGGAAAAGTTGTGTAATCTTTTCACTCCACATACTATTCTCAACATGTACAATAATTCTTACTGTTGACAGTGACATGAGAAAGTTGCTACAGCCTTGGTGGAGTCTATGAAGTCATAGTAGGTTTTTGGATAATTTTTCTTTATGCTATTCCTTTTTCAAAAAGAAGAATGTACTAAGTGACTATATGCTGATTAAAATGTATGGTTAATTGACAGATTCTGGTTTTTATAAGTCATATATTGTCACATGGTAAGTTACATGATCTGTCACATCATGAAAAACAAAAATTTTTTAGAAATATAGACTATATGTAATTAGAACTTTTTGGGGCTTATCACTATGGATCATCCATGTCTGTACTTGCACCATCACCATCACCCTTAAAGTGACCAGACTACTGCACTTTCACTCCTTTGGATGACCTCTCTGATGAAGAAATTAAGCTTGGGTGGGAAGTCACATTCTTGTTCAACAATTGTGTTATTGGCAAAATAGCCACATGGCTTGCACTCATCCATATGCTTGATGCTTGTGGATCTGCAGTGTGCTACTTGGCATACAGTGGGCTATAGACATCTCTGAGTGCAAGATGAAGAACAAATCCATGATTAGTCCAGCTAGCAAGATTCTTGTGGTGCTATTAGACCACAATCTTAATAGTGTAAGGAGGCATGTGCTTAAGCAGGAACATGTGGGCAGGAGGAAGGGGTGCAGATAAAGTGGAGACAATCTTGGAAATAGCATGCAGAATTATTGCTCAGAGCAGGAATTTAGCAGTTCAATGTCAAGTGAGAGATGTGCTGAAGGTGTGAATGGATGTGCCATTGAGAGAAGCAGCAGCAACAGACCTTGCTGCAGCAGGGACAGGGGCTGGACAGGTAAGAATATTTATGGGTGAAGTTGCATTTGTAATTGACTTGTTCATGATTTAAAGCTCTTGAAGCTCATAAACAGCCACCATGCAAGGACAACTTCAAAACTGAGCATTATATGGACTATTTTTGCAAGGATTGTTTGGGCATTCTCTTCAAGCTATTCTTGGACTTGCTAGAATGGCTAAATGCTCAAGATAGGAGGCAAATTCTTGCATGTATGTTCTCAAAATGATAGTGGTCCTTCAAAAACATGCTGCTGTTGACATGAGAAGAGACAAATTGTTATGTTTACCTCAGTGATATACTGTACAATTTTGTGGCTCAGCATCACTTTCAGATACACCTTTATATATCTTCTCTTTCAACATCCTCATTGGACTTGTGGTCTTCTTAAGGTGTGGGATAAACATCTCCAACATGGTACATCTAATGTTCACCTCAACTTGATTCAACTTGAACTCCTCTTCTTAACTTCTTTCCAGATATTCCAGCTTCTGCTCAGAATGACAAATTGAGATGCAGAAACCTTTTGAGTTGTTCATGTAAAAAGTATTTTTACTTTATTAGTAAAGTCAGTACATTTATAGATTCATGAAGATCAAAGCTGACTATAGCCACTAGGAAAAGGTTAAGTAACTGGGAAAGTTCTGCTGAACAAATCATGAACAGGAGTTTCAAAAACTGGTGTAGAGTTAGCTTGGCAATCAACAGTTTGAGTAGGTGGGGTAGCGACAGTTTTGTTTGATGGGTAGAAGGAGGTTAGAACTGTTGGGTAGGAGGTTGAGGGGTGGATGATATGGATTCTGAGTTGGAGGGAGACAGAGCTAGAGAAGCAACTCCTGGTGCAGCATTGCCAGTCTTCTGCTTCTATGGTGTGTGCACATGCTGCTTAGCAATGCACTTTACAATGACTGCAAGGGCCTCACCAATCTGCTGATCAGTGCCCCTGATAGTGATGAACCAGTACCCTTCTTCACCACTTGGACCAACTGCAAAGGTGGCCAAGCAGGAGCCAGACAGGTTGTGGGCTTGTTTAAGGCCCTGCCTTTAATACCCAACCATGTGCAATACCAGAGAGTTGGGAACCTCCAGTGTGTATTTGTAACAGCAAGTTTAACCATTGATAGGGAGGGAGTTTTTGACAAAGAAGGAGTGGTGGATGCCAGGGATGGACCACTACTATGCTCAGGAGCAGTTTGGGTGGCAGCAGCAGCAATCACTTCACCATGATCAATGGCTAAGAGACATGTTAACAGTTTGGTAATCATCAGTTTCATCTGAGAGATACAAGACCAATAGTCAGTGCCTGCAGCCAGCATTACTGAGGATCCACTGCCAGGGACAGGTGGGTGCCAGGGGCACAGCCAGAGGGGCAAGACAAGGAAGCAGCTGTAGAAGTACCCATCAGGGTAGTGGGGGAAGACCAAGAATTGGTAGACATTGTAGAGAGTAGGGTGGATGCTGAGGACTAGGGAGGCAGACAGTGTAGGAGGCTGAACAACCTGTGAGGGGATGGCTAGACCATGGGATACTCAACCAAGAAGTGAGCTGGACAATGCCCAGATGGACAACAAGCAAGCAACAAGCAAGCTATGGGGGCAGGCATGGGACAAGAAAGGAGTAAGCTAGGATGAGAGTGGGCATCGGTGACAGGAGAGTGCATCACTGGTAGCCTTACAGTTGGTTCAATGGATAGGCCTGGTGAGCACTGCTATTGTTCAGCCTGAGGATGTTCCATCCTACAGGCTGCCTTATATACTACATCTCTGGTACCTATGACTAACACTACATGACACATTGGCCTCCCACCTGCACTGTCCATCGGGGTGATGGACCTTGAGGGGGGGTGATGTCAGGGGACTGGTCCTCAGACCGTCCATCCCTAGCTTGGCTTAGCTCTGGATCTTCAGCATTGCCTTCTTAGGCAACTCTAGCTGTCTTCTAGGCCACCTGGCCCTATCCCAACACCTCCCATCAACGTCTTCTTCACCATTTGGGTCAGCTGGCCTCATGGCCACCCTACGTCACTAGCACAACCTCTGCCAAGCCCTGGTTGGTAAGTCTGGCTCATGTCAGCACTCTTGGCATTGGCATGCTTGGTAAGCCTAGTACATCAGCTGATCATTGATGATTATGCATCACTAATACATACCGGCCCGCTTAGCCAATAGCTTATAGTCAGCGGCTCCCACTTAGCATATAGGGATTAGTTATAGCACTAGCCAATATAGTATATAGGATGGACTGGGGCATGGTACATCCCCAGTCCTGTCAATAGCAGTGTCTCTGGGTCTACACATTGACATGACTGTGAGTGCCTCCAGTGATGGCCTCAGCTCCTGCTTGCTCTTGCCTCTATGCCTCTCGCTCACTGCCTGCCTTGGGCCTGCCAGTGCCCTGGTGCCTGATTCACCTGCCGCTCGCCGCCTTCTGGGGAAGGGGGCCAGGTGGTGGATGGTGGCTATGGTTCTCACAGATGGCTGATCCTCTTATACTTCCTTTTGGTCCTACCTTCAGCCTTTTAGGTTCAATCCTGCTCTGTATATAATTCAGACAAGTTCCCAACCTGGCAGACTTAGAAGAGGTTTCCTTTTTAGGAACACCTTCCTCTTTTGGCAACATCTGGCAACTTCCAGAGTTTGATCATTTTCAGAGATTTGCCCCTTTAGGTTTTCCTTGTGGCTGACGTGTGGCTTTTGTGTATTATACAGTTTCTTCCCACACATCAGCTCTGAAGCATCACTTCTGGCATAGGGAATCCTCAGACTTATTTTTCTTTGGATTTTTCTCTGCCAGGTGAGTAGTTAGACCAGTAGTCATCTGTACAACACTCAATATTCTTTGGATTTCTCTCTGACAGCTGTGTGACTGAGCCATAGCCCCAAGAGGTTGCCTTTACAAAAGTGAATCTATCATGAGTCACTGGAATCAGATGAAAACAGCCAGCCTGTTTCACAGGAAATCTAAAAGGTTCTGAGAGAACATTCCTATCATTATCACAAATGACAAAGTGCTTCTCATAAACCTTCCATCACTGGACAAACTTGGTCTGATATTGGACAATATCCTCATGCTCATAGCTGTCAATATACATTCTGTTGAATTTTTGTGTATAGCGCCATTGCAGCTTATGCAACCACTGCTCAGCTATCTGTACATCAATCTTTCTGGCTCTGCTCCCAAGTTTATTCTGGACTTCTGGCCATGAAACATAGTCAACAATATTCTGAGCACAGATGTAGCCATTTGTTGAGAGTTTGGTGAGGTGAAGTTAGATTTCTGTGGGAAAATCCTCATCCTCAATGATAGAGAAGTGGTGAGTTCCATATCAGTGCAATGGGAGTTTTTTGATCTGTAGCCTGCTCTCCACAATGAGGACTGTTATTTTCTGCTGTGCCAGTGCAAGATGTTGCCAGAGTAGCTTTTTTTTGAAGTGCTCAGCAATGTTTTTCTGGTGCTATCACATCCCCAAATTGTCATATGTACTGCTTACATAACATCATGTAGATGGCAAAATTGCTGCATGAAAAAGATCATCTATCTTTCTTTTAAAAGATCTGAACAGTTTGGATGATTTTAAGAAGATTCATTTTTTGGAAATATTTTGATCAATATCATCATGATTTCTCAACATTGAAATAAGATTGGACATAAGACTTGTCGACTAGCATCCTTATATCATATTCTATGGACTTAAAAGTACCTAAACTCAATTGTGCTCAACAATATTGAGGAGAACATTGAGAGGGTTATTTGCTTACATAAGGGGTGCTGGTTTCTGATGTTGTCCACCTTAGTTCTCAGGCATTTTCTCATGATATTTGTGATTTACTCAAATTGGGAAGCCAGCAATAAATTTTCAAATGGAGTTGTCTTCATAGGCATCAAGTCAGAAAGATGTCATACTATGCAGGGTACAAGCACCCTCTGACAGAGCATGAGAGAAGTCTGGTACAAGACTAGTAGTAGAAGATGTCGTGGATTATTGGTTACTTTCAGAAGATCTCAAACCATAGTTCAAAGCAGGATGACTCACAAAGTCAATTGTGAACTGTCCTGTGTCCTGAGAGATACATCAGGAAGAACCATGCATGGTTTGAAAGAGAGTGGTTCAAGCATTTGGCATATGATATGCATGCACAAAATATTATGGTTTACTTGAGTATGTGATGGAAAATCTTTCTGGTTTTTCAGCCTCGGTGAACTCCGAAACATTTCAGTCTCCGATACTAATCAATGACGTCACTTAAGGCAACTCCAAAAGTCACCTCATCGACAGAGTGCCTACAGCTCCATGGCCACGATCCGCGCCTCTCGCAAGTGAAAAGCCAAAGATACCATGACTACATACATACTGACTTGCACCCGAAAATGGGTAGCTGCCGTCAAAAAACGCGTTGATAGATGTAGAACGCGTCGATCCAGATCGCACGGACGAGTCTCCTTTTGGTTCGGCGCTCACCACATCCGTTGATAGGATGTGGTTATGTTCCGTGGGATTGCGCAGCAGTTGCTTGGCAAGTCTTGTGCTGACCATGAGCATGTCGATGTCGATGTAGGAGAGGGGTATACAATGATGGTGAAGAAGGATGGGCAGCACGATGCGCCGTCGGTTAAGCAGGGTCGTGTAGTGGTAGAGGTATGTTACACGTGGTTTACTTTTCCACAGGAGAAGGTGATCATGGTATGTGCTAGTCGGGTGGAGATACGATGATTCGACATAGTCCGCCATCTGATTCAGTGAAGACGCGCGCGGCTCGTTCTCGTGTTCAAGTACGTTTTATTGATGATTTATCCTGTTTGGTGTCTGACACATGCGTCTTAAGAGTATTTATGTCGGTGGTCTAGAGTCGCTCGATCAGGCACATTGTTCATCTTGTTCTGTTATACCCAAAGCTGACCATGGGTCAAAATTGTAGCCGACTTGCCGCTTCTGCTGCGTCTGAAGTTGATCTTTTGGGTACTTTGAACAAAGCCGACAATATCTTGGAAGAAAGAGGAGGAGAATCTATTCCTGAAAAAGCGACATTCCTCAAAGAAAAGGTACACTTACACTTATTATATCGTAAAATTTGATATCGATGCCCCGCGTCAGCTCGCCTCGAACCTCGACATAGAAAACCGTACCCAAAAACCCGCTGAAAATGCCAAATTACCTCCTATCCCTCCTTCCCTTTGCTCATCACTCTCCCGCTCTCGACACCGCACGTGCAACCTCATCCAACGACCGCTCCTTCCGCTCTGTGGTCAGTCAACTTTTGGGCATGGGCGAAAAGGTTTGAATTATGGTACGTCCTCGTCGATGGATACGCTACATCCACAAGTCGATGACGAGTTTGAAAATCTAGATTTGGGGCGAAGCCTATAAAGACGATACTCCAGCCTCACTCTACTCACCTTTACGTCCTTCACCACAAAGGACTCGCACGACCTCCATGTCGATGGCTACCACCCCTCGCACTTCCGCAGCACCCTCAATCTCCACAGCATCCAAACTCTCTTCATCAAAGAGGACGGGCGCTTCGGGATCAACTGGCCGCGGGCACTCGAGCACCCGTTCTTTTATATTGGAATATATGCGGGTACATGCTCCGGCGCTGCCACATGATCAGTACCCCTTCATCTCGCCCCGCCTCCATTCACGGCGTAGAGGGCGAGGATTCAGCAGAATCCATCTCCACCTCAGCTACCGACGTCGAGACGAAAACGACTGTATCATTGGAGACATAAGTCTCAGCCAGCGACACCAATTTCTCACAGCGTCAACGACAGCTGATTGCTATGGTGCAAGCTCTTCTCCATCGAAGCTCTACTATTGTGCTGGACGAACCTACCAGCAGTATTGACTTTTCCACTGACGCGCAACTACAAACAACTATTCGAGAAGCAGTCTCGGTATGGACCGTAGTGGCGGTTATATGTAATGGTAATATACAAGCGACGGTCACGGTCATTGTGCCCAAAATCGCCTGTAACAGCAATTGAAGCAAGTCTCAAGCAGGAAGACATGGTATAAAGCCGGAAGATAGGCTCAGAAAAGGAAGGCGTAGGAAGGACGTCATCTCGAACAGACGTCACATCCCTGCTGGAGCTGAGTTTTGCAAGAGAATTATTCTCAGACGCGAAATTGTGTGCGCGTAGACGCTCCAAAGTAGATGTCGTATCGGATCACCTTCGGAGTAAGATGTTCCGTGTAGCACTGTGCGATTTAGTGAGCCTCATGATCCATCTTCATTCACAGAGACGAGACGAGGGTGACGCGGAACTAGGTAAGAATGTCACACGTGGACATGCTGAGACGCATCGCCTCAATCATCGCTGCGTAGAAACGAGATCTTCTGCAATTGTGTTATAATTGTTTCTACTATGTTCGGAGGGCGAGGCATCATAAGTGAGAAACGAAGAAAAGATGCGTGGCTAAACTCTTCGATAGCTAGGCATATGCATTTTCAACTACAAACTTTGTCCTGTTTGGCATCCAGCTTCTCACCTACGCTGGGACTCCACCCGCACTCTGGGTTCTGTGCGCACCCATCGCCTCACAAAGAACAGGGCTTGCGAGACCGTCCAGTTCGAGAGGTACACTGGCTCATTGAGACCCCCAAATAAAACGACGGTGTAACACACTCTGCAGGATACTTACGGTGCAGGTTGTGAGGTTCTGACTTCCAAAATTGAATAGTGATGGGAAATAAGAGAGAGAACACAAGTGATGGACATGAGCATCAGGGAGGAAGAAGGAAAGGTAGAGTAGCCTCCATGAGTTTCATAATCAGGGAATGATGACATTGTGATGAGAGAAAGCTGACAGACACAGCCATCGCGTCAGTTAGTCTTTCTGGTTCGAACCGTACGACACGCGTCGTTCTAGCTCCGCTGACGATCGAATCTGTTTTCTATCCTGAAAAAATCAGTCTCAGGAAAGTCGATGGAACATGAAGTAACGTGGAACAGCATGGAATATCGAACATACACCGCATCCGGCATAAGTACGGGCCGCAAGACTTGACATTCCATCATTGAATACTGATTCTGGTCTCTGACTCCTCTATCACACACGACCATGTCCAATGCTCAGAAACCCAGAAGTCGCTTGGTAAGAAAGCTTCACAACGTCATAGAACGATTGACTCCTGGAAGTCGTGCTCGATCTCCTGTCCCTTCCCAAGGCAACAATGTGCACGATACAGGATTGCAGAGAACCGAAACGATAGCCGCCAACGCGTCTAATGTATCTCTTGTCTCCCCAACTGCCAACCCATCTTGTGGAGAGGCTATTGGCAACTGTCCCTCCATAGCAATTAGAACAGCAACGGACCTAGGTAAACGGATCCAACTTCTCCATTCGTCAGAGAACTAACAAGATCTGAATTCACCTTCAAGTTCCCAAGGTCGAGCAGGATTCAGGGAGTAGACCATTTGATCGGGACCACCTTGCACAAGGTAAGGACAATGATCTCAGCCATTGTGTGCTTTTTTGAACAATGAAGAAGGACCTACTAGCGACATAAACCTTGAAACATCCCAAACGACTCCTACCGACGATGTACAAGGCAAGTGGACACTTCTCCACTGGTAGTTGATAAATATAGCTCTGTTCATAGATCGCGTGAGTGCGACGATGAAAGAGACCCTCCAAACGACCTGGCATGGTGTTGAATTGGTGCTCAAGAAGGTTGAGGGGCTCCTAGCAGGGACTCCTCTGAAGACACCTATTGGTGCTGTTAATGTTCTCATTGACCTCAGAAATGTATGGCCTTACTTGAGTTCATACTTCAGCTGAATGAATTAATGAAAATTCAGGCTGTAATTGACAACAAGGATGCACTGACAGGATTGATTAATCAGACTGCGAATCGTCTCAATGCTGTGAACTCAGCATTAGTCAATCTAGGAGAGGAAGACACTGGATTCAGACAGATCATTGAAGAATTTGCTCAGTGAGAAAATGCTTGTTCTACTTTAATGTTTGTGATCTGACAGGGAACAGATCACTTATTATGAAAGTTCTTGAAATAAAGGCAATGTCAGAAAAGGTAACCTGGAAGAAATTGCTGGATAATGAAAAAGATAAGGCCAAAATTGATGAGATTTTCAAGAAAATTGATGAAGATACAAAGAACTTCCTTGTATGTTACTTATGTGTCTTTCAAAAATTGCAGTGTTAACTACACATAATTTTCATAGATCCATGTCAACCTCAACATTGAAAAGAACACTCATTTCTTGTGTAAATCACTTGCTGTAGGTGGCACTGTAGAGATAGAAAGCATCTTAGACTCATGTTCATGACTAATATAGTGGCTTGAACTGAACAGTTGGCAATACTCTGACAAGGCAACATATGATGCTATTATTGACAGTGGGTCATTGGCCCGAGGCCCTTGCATTGAAGGAACGCGTGTAGGAATCCTCAAGCAATTGTATGAGTGGGCTCAGGATGCTTCACCCCAGAGTCCACAGGTCTTCTGGTTAACTGGTCAGGCAGGTTCTGGAAAGTCTACTATTGCCTACTCAATTGCCAAATATTTTGATGATGGCAAAAAAGTACAAAACATACTTCAAGCCTCCTTCTTTTGTTCTCGACAGTTTGAAGACACCAGAAACAGGGCACACATCATTCCCACACTGGTCTATCAGCTGGCCCATCACTCTAGATCATTTGCATGGTCTCTTTTCCATATCAATAAGCTTAATTCAGCAAGAAAACTGGGGAAGCAAATGAAGGACCTACTAGTTGATCCTTGGCAGCACTCTGTTAGCAAACAGTCCAAAGATCTACCACCATATTTGGTGGTTATTGATGCTCTGGATGAGGTTCAGGATGGTGATGGCTCAAAATTCTTGGAGGAACTCCTCAAAACAGTTGAAAATGGTGCTTTGCATGGCCTCAAATTTCTTGTCACAAGCAGGCCAGACTCTAAAATAGCTGATCTTTGCAAATCCTTCTCATCTGATGCTATCTGTCATCTTTATAATGTTTCTGCAGATGAGACTGATGCAGATATTCTGAAATACCTCAAGGATAAGCTTCCAGCACTGAAGGATGATCCTGGACTTCCTATGATTGTTCAACAGGCAAATGGCCTCTTCATTTATGCATCAACTGTAGTGAGATATATAAGGCCTAAATCTAGTTTAACAAGAGGTGAACAGCAAAAGCTGCTTCAGCAGTTACTTCATTTGCCTGCTAGTGAACAGCCTGTTGGTGCAACAAGACAAATTGACAACTTGTATGGTCAGATTCTCTCTGAAGCTTTTACAAATCTCC